>CACRXK020001843.1:7491-49073 GCA_902702795.2 Paramuricea clavata
TATATATATATATATATATATATATATATATATATATATATATATATATATATATTAACTCCTCGTCAAACCATTTGTTTGAACAAAACTTAAAACAATGATAAAATACAATTGAAAATCACACAAAATCCATTTCATCTTTTGAAGTTGTTTTCATATCGTCAAAGTAATCTATATATATATATATATATATATATATATGTGTGTATATATTTTTTTTTATTAGAGCGTAGATGCATTATTTTGATTACAGACATCATTTCCTGAATTACGATTGCGATTAGTATTTACGATTACAATTACGCTTTTATAGCACAAATTGCGGGTGGGTATAATCAAATGCGCTTTACATGAAGTATTACGCTAATCTCGCTAGAAATACATGCATGCAGCAACCCCTCCAATGTATTTTCCAAACAGTGATTTAACATGAAGTGTTAGTAATTGATTAACACTGAACCTGTGACTGAACGCAGGCTCGCGTTTACGTCAGTGTTGCTATGGCAACACGATAAATTTAATTTTTATTATATTTTTTTGTACAACACTCCAAAAATAGTTGAAAGATTATTGCTTTTAACTATATAACAATGAATTTCCGAAATATGTACTGTACGTATGTTGTTCTGCATTTTGTGAGATTTGATTTAATGTAACATTTAACGTGAATCGCTTCGTAAAATGTTTTGAAATGTTTATTTTAATACTAGAAAATACATGCATGCAGAAACAAAACTGTACGGGTTTTTATATAGTTTATAAAACAAAATAAGTTCAAATTGTGGAGTAATTTCAGTTCGGTTTTCAAATGAATTTGCATTCATTTACATTTTACCTTTTATTCTTAAATTAAACAGGGTAATTTAGCAAACTTTAATACAACTTCATTGAAAAGGAAAGCAGTGCATGTTTTACGCAATAAATTAAAGCAACAAAATTCATAAACATTTAACATGCAATGCAAACTTGCTCTATATTCCACAATTTTCCACAGTAAATCAATTCTTCTCATTAGTTTAAACAAAAATTGCTTCAAAGCCGCGTTCAAAGCTCATTGTGTGAAACGTGATTTTCCAAATAATTATATGCTTTTGAAAATTGAAATCTTGCTTATCCCACAACTGGCAAACAGCCATATTTTTTAGATCAATGAGGATGACCACCCACGGTTGGTGACCGACGCCCGCGCTCATTGATGAACTTTAGACTCGGCTGATGCTTCCCTTTTCCGGGGTGTAGATAGCCCTGGGGAATTAGTACCCTCGCATGGCGCTTCGCGCCGTCGGCTCGGGGATTACTTACTTTGCGTAGAATATTTTATCTTTACAACAATTATGATATTACTTTATTACTGTGTTATCCTACCCCACCCTGTCAGCTTTCCCTGTTTTGGGGAACCCAGAGAACCCGGAGAAAATCTATAGCTTTCGGCAAAGCATCCACTGGCTCTTTTCATAGCGCTTTTCCTTTTGTAGCGCAAATCGAACCCACAAACCAAGATGTAAAAGGCGCTTGCACACATCTCATATGCTAGCTCACAATATTCCCCCGAGCCAACGGCGCGGAACGCCGTTCGGGGCGTAAGCCTGGAGGAACTAATTCCGCTCGGCTATTTACATCCGGGGAAACGAAGCCATTAGCCAAGTCTAAAGTTCATCAATGATCGCGGGCGTGGGTCACTGTGCGTTTTGGGTTTTGGGTGGGTGGTCATCACTGATCTCAAAATATGGCTGTTTGCCAGGAGTGAAAAAAGCAAAAATATAAAAAATACATGTAAGAAAGCTTGGAAAATCGTTTCACATAACAAATTGTAAAACGTTTTTTCAATTTTTAAACATAAAGATTTAAAAGAATTGATTTATAGCATGAGAAGTCGTATGTTATAGTATATTAAGATATACCTTAATAATAATTTATTATAATATATGTCAGTTCGCCGATAGTGCAATCGAGTGGCGATTTAATATATATAGCTAAAAGCAATAATCTTTTAACTATTTTTGCCGTGCTGTACAAAAGTATGATAACAATTAAAATTATCAATTTATTGTGTTGCCATGGCAACACTAACGTAAACGGGAGCCTGCGTTCAGTTTTGATTAATTACTAATACTTCATGTTACAGTGCGTCTACATGCAGTAAGTGAGGCTACATGGAGAACACTAACCAATCATATTGCAGAACAAAAATTGAAAAAATCAACCAACGGCGCACTAGCCAATCAGCATTAGGCCAAAAACAATTTCAGCAAATAAACGAATGTCAAACGGTAAAAATAGACTTGTAAAAGTAAACACTGCAGTTAATGGCTTCCTGATTCTTTCTTTTGATTGGGCGAGCTTTAGTTTGATTAGATTTTTCTTTTTGTTCTGCAATGCGATTGGTTAGTGTTTGCTAAGTGGCCCACTTACTGTGGACACATTGCATGTAAGTCAATGTTTGGAAAATACAGGCGAGAGGTTTCGACATGCATGTATTTTTAGTTTACCTGTATGGTTAGTTGCACCATATTTGCGAGTTCTCATTGCGATTTTCATCATATGATCATGAAATCATTTTGTTTTCATCAAAAGAATATTTTATGGCCTGATCAATGAATGAAAGTCTTGAATTTGGCTGTGCTGGTGTAATGTACTCAGATGAATAAGGTGCCTGTGTAATGTTACTCTGAGTGTATATTCACACCGGGCAGGCTTGAAAAAAGGTCGTACAGTAGGTTCGATTCCACCCGTAATTAATTACTTATAGAGGCCGTCCTTCATCCTTGACGTATACCCTTCACATCCACGTGACGTCTTATGAAACTGAGAATTGATAGACGATCGTGACTAAAACACCACACGAGTACAAACGAGTAACATACGAGTAACACACAAGTACATACGAGTACATACGAGTAACACACGAGTACATACGAATAACAACGAGTAACATACGAGTACATACGAGTAACACACGAGTACATAATTATGAGTAACATACGAGTAAAACACAAGTACATACGAGTACATACGAGTAGAATACGAGTAAAATACGAGTAGTAAACTTGTTTTTAATGTTTGTAGATTGAACACAGGCAAAAAGATTGTCTTCTCTGTCGAAAAACGTGAAATAGACTAAAACCAGCTATCTTTAAAACGGGAGGGGGGAGTGAGTGAGGAAATAGGAGACGGGTCGGGGCGGGGGAGGTCGGCCCGATTCTATAAACCACAACTTTGTAGTTTGTACAACATCTACTTTTAGGTATTCTAACTAGATAGTTAGATACATGACACAAACCATAGGCTTCACACATTTCACGAATTCATTAAAAACCCTGTGAGCATGCACATAACCTAACTGCATCTATACTTAAATAGTACTAGGGAATAAACTTACAATCCTCACATAGCCTCAATCACAACATGTGGCTAAGCAAATATACGAACTACATAGTTAACGTGTACCGCGACATACGACAGTTCCGAGACGGAAATACAAGACAAATCCAGTTTTCAAGTGAGCCTCAGAACATGCATTTTTATTTCCGATCAGCCTGCATCAGAGCAAAGTATCCAAGCTTTCTTGGCGACGTTCTTGTTCCTCCGACTTTCCTCCTCTTTTCAAGGCGGAGCACGTCCCAAGGCTTGCAGGAGAGTTTGGTTGAGTTCTTTAGAAACGTACTTGCCAACTTAAATTGCTAACTTAAAATCTGCGTACTTTGAAGTATTTTGTGTTTTGTTAGTTTTGCTTTGTAAGATATTTAAAATAGGATAATCACTTTAAGATATCATATGGAGCATAAGGACTGCCTTGGGCTTGCACCTATTCCTTTTCCCTATTGCACCTAATCCTTAAGTTTGTTTTATTATATAGCAAGTATATTAGTAATGACATAAGCAATGTTATTATTATTAATATTACTTAATGATCTGACATAAGCAATGTGGATTGACATTTTTATGATACGCTGTACTAATAAAGGAAAGCTTCGCTAAATTTCTTTACTTTTTAATTCATTGAGTGGTTTTCTAATTCCCAAGACACTAGAGTCCGTTTTATAGTTCAAATTTCCTGATTCCCGTTTATCCTGTCGAATTTCTGTTTCCTTTTTCTGTTCTTTTTCCCCGTACATATGATTAATATTACGTATTAATAATAATTCATAATTCCCCGATCCCCCCCCCCCCGTTCCTCGATCCCCCATTCCCCGTTCCCACATTACCCTTTCCCGCATTCCTCGTTCCCCCATTCCACGTTTTTCGACAGAGAAGACGATCTTTTTGCCTGTATTCAATCTACAAACACTAAAAACAACTTTACTACTCGTATTTTACTCGTATGTACTCGTATTCTACTCGTAAGTACTCGTATGTACTTGTGTTTTACTCGTATGTTACTCGTATGTACTCGTATGTTACTCGTATGCACTCGTATGTTATTCGTATGTACTCGTGTGTTACTCGTATGTACTCGTATGTACTCGTGTGGTGTTTTAGTCACGATCTCGATAGACTGCGCTATATTTGATGCAGAAAAGTTGTCTAGATCAGATGCATACATAAACGTTAACGTTGTACTTTTGCTTTTGTGATCGGTAATCGGTATAAATAGCTTTCAGCCAGGATAAATCAGTACGAGCACCAACCTCGTTCCCAGGGCTTCAGTATGAGGACGAGGCGAGACACGAGGAAGCCTATGAGGAAGCCCTGGTCTGGGCCGGTCACGTGACGACAAAACATGGCAGTATTTGACAGCTACTCGTCAAGGAGTGGCGAGATATTCTTTAATGAAATATACAAGTCTTCGAAACAAATAAATAGCTAAAAGACTTCTCAATCGATATTATTTATGTGTACAGCGAAGTTTGCCACGAATCAGCTAAAATCTATGAAGATCCCGTCTATGTTTTCTATGATACACCGATATTGCTGGAGATTTTCAACTACAGGCAAAACTGCATCCAAGCTGCATCTAGGCATCTCCATGCATGTGGTGATTCACACGAAATTTCCTTTCTCCTGTCTTGAACAATATGGCTATTGCTATAATTATTATTTAGTTTATTATGCTCTTATAGATCTGACTTAGTTCAATATAAATAAACACAAATATAAAACCTCGAGTAACCTGTTTACGCTGTACAGGAATATACGGATTCGCTTGTTTCGCCGGACACCAACACTTGCCGTTCAGCAGCAATGCTTGCCTACAAATTTTATCCCCTTCACAATTTTTGTTTTATTTTATCGTATAGTCGTAATTTGCAAGTATTCGGGGTATTCTGGAACTGAGAAACTCGGTGGCGTGACGAATCTTGTAGGGACTACATCGCCCAAGTCGTAGAGCTATTAAGTAAACAGGGCCTAAATTAATTTAGTAGTTTCATTGAATTGTTTGTGTTGCTTTTATTTGTCAGTACCGGATATTGTAAATTAAGATATTACTGCAATGCAATACGCGTAGTATTTCATCAGACATCTGCACTACATTATAAATACTGTACAGGGAAAACTACGGTTTTGTCAGGAAACATCACAGCTCACGTCGACACTGCTTTTGAGTTTTGTAACCGGCCGAGGCAAAAGTAAATCATGCAGACGAGAAAACGTCTCATTTTGAAAGATTATTTTGCAAAACATACTCGTACACACAAGAATTATAAAAATACAAATGCTGAATTGTTATTGTCAACTGTCAAGTTCAGTTATTTTTAGCCAATCAGAATGCAAAATTGACCTGCCCAGACCAGAGCTTCCCCGTGTTTCGCCTCGTCCTCACACTCAAGCCCTGGGAACGAGTCTGTACGAGCACTGATGAGAGTTGGCAGTCACGAGTTACAACAGGTGATATTTCAAGCTCTAGATTAACAGAATAGAGATGTGATGAATGTTTCCACTATGTACGTATAATTTCAACAGAAAACATGGTTTAACAATATTAAAAACGGCTAATTTATGTTCCGTGACTGCCAAGTACATGCATTCTCATCCTCGTTTGATACGAGCTTTAAAATAGAAAATTTCATTATATAAAGGTTATATTTTAGCCAAAAACGAAACATTGTGTCATGATCCGTTTGACTCAATGTTGGAATTTTTTAACACATCCCTCCAGCATCTTAAAATTTGATAAACCTATATCATTTATTATCCAAAATTTTACCCGAATATGAATTAATCATGTGTAGTGCATTGTTTCTAAACCATACTGATGAATATTCTCATAATTATATTTATTAAAAATAGGTACGCAACGCGTACATGTATCTGCGAAAAAACTTGATTCACATTTTGTATTTCCTTGAAAGGAACTGAATAATGAAGATGACATGGGACAATTGAAATATTTCATCACTTATTATTGTAATAAATATAATAGCAAATAAGATTTCAGTGGAGGGCAGCAAGATCAACTGCCCTCCCCCCCCCCTCGCCCCCCACCGAGAAAATGTAACTAGTTTTATAATGTGATTCTGATTGTAATATAATTATGCAGTCAAGAAATAAAAATTTCATGCAAACAATATTTGAAGTGTCCGTACAGCCAACAGCCGGCTATTTAGTAAACTGTCACTTGTCAAACCATGAAGTTTCAAAACTTTATTGTAATAATATGAAGCAAAAGTTCTGTCACTTGTTCTTTACATTTGCCAATGTTAAGGGTGCACTGAACTCAGTTCCGGCTGGTTAGTTCCAGTTGGAACCCTGATGTTTCAGAGTTCCGGTTCCAGCCGAAACTATTAATAAAACAACCATGGCCGGAACCAGAACTTTGTCCTTTTCAGAGAGATAGAATATCAAGTTTATGTATTGAGTGTCATAGGAAGAAATTTGGACTACACAAGATAAATGTACACTATCAACACTTTATTATAACATTTAAGTCAATCTTTTTATTCTAACATTTGCGTGCTCTCTCCTTGATGACTGAAAGTGTATGACTGTCTGGCGGTAGACAAAGTAACAATTATGACCATATATCACTTAAATGAAACAGTTCCGGTTCCGGCCGGAACTTTTCCAGTTCCGGCCAGATCCGGTTCCGGCCGAACTTTGAAAATTGGTTCCGGTGCACCCCTAGCCAATGTTAACTATTGAGTAACATAAACTATTCGAGGAACATGCATTAATTACTGTAGAAAAGAGTCAATCATATATTGAAGACCACTGAATAGTAGAGAATGTTTTAAAGGTCATGAGTGAAGTATATTTTAAGTAAAATTCCAGTCCTGTGCACAGTTAATGATATACCACAAGTAACTGTTACTGTTCAACACGCTGAGTTCAAATCCGAAAAGTTCCCACTCCGTGGCCCCGCAGTATTCTCACAACCTGCTATTTTATCTTCATTAATTTCACAGCAAATTTTTTCATTGTTCAACGACACGGGTCGATGACGATACACGATTATGGAGCATGAGCTCCACCTTTGAATTTACTATATGAGTAAATTCTTAAACATGTCTGAATTTATCATTATGATACATTGGAGGCAAATTTTGAATTTATCATAATAATAAATTTGCGGAACTTAACACTAACCCTAACCTCAACCCCTAACCACTAACCCCTAACCACTAACCCCTAACCACTAACCCCTAACCACCAAGCCATAACCCTAACTTTTTAAACTTTTTAAATTTTTTAAACTTTTTAAACTTTTTTTTCTGTGTTGGTGTAGTGTACTCAGGTGAATATAATATTTGTGGTGTTACTCTGAGTGTATATCCACACCAGGCGAGCTTTGTTTAAAAATCTAACATTTTAAACTTTTTTTGCTTTTTAAAACTCTTTAAAACATTTTTAAAACTTTTTTAAAAACTATTTTTTTAAAAACTTGAAAATGGGCTATAATGTCTCTGGCATGAGGAATAATTGGTTACATGCGATCGAAATGTTTTATACAACGATTTAAAATGGTAATCTATATGTAATGGATCAGCATTTATATTTCCAACTCAGTTTCTGAGCTGTAATTGAAGAGATAACTTATCATTACATTTGAACTATTTTATTAGTTCGTTTTACAGTATACTGTGCGATAAGCGAATGTTATTGGAAAGAAGCTTCCATATACGTTGAAATCACCAAATAAACAACTCATGCACACATTTCTCCACTTCGTCGTAAGTTTACGGAGCATATTTTGTACTTTGCCACTGATCTTTGTCTTTGATGTGAACATTTATTCTTATAGCTATTGGATATTAAGTCAATTTGACGCTGATTGGTTCACGTTTAGCAGATGCGAAAAAGGGATAAATGAATAAAATGCATGGTTCCGTGCAGGCTCACCTTTATCGCAGTGAGCCTGCTAAATTTTAGGCAATTTTATGCGGGAAGTTTGGCGGGAATTTCCGGTTTCGGTCTTTTTCTGTTTCGGTCTTTTTCTGTTTCGGTCTTTTTCTGTTTCGGTATTTTCCGGATCGGTCGTTTTGGTTTCCGTTCTTTACAGAGACCCGTTTTAAATAAGGTAGAACACAATTCCACAGCTTCGAGATATTAAATTTGATGGTGAATTGATCATAATTAGTTATTACTTATGGCCGATAGAATTATCAATGGCAGACAGTCTAGTATTATAGCTGTGAATATCAGATATTGGTTTCTGAAGGTAATCATGAAATACATATGGAAATTTCGATGTAGCTATCATTTGACAGTTTCTTTGCAAAATTAATGTAGCAATTTTAAATTTAACAATGTTATCAAAATTGAGTATTCCAAGACGTTTATAGTAAGTAATTGCGGACTTACTACGTAGCTATACACTTATTTTGGTCAGTACAAATCTTGGTTAAATTTGTTGTATACGCGCTACCCCAGCTCATAACACCATATAGGTTAAATAAGGGTAAATAAAGTCAAATAAGGGTAGAGACAAGTGGTCGCCAGTCAATTAACGGATAAAAACTGAGGTTAAAAAGATATCATGTTGTGAGTTAAGGTTACATCATATGATAGATTTCTGTTTCAGAAAAACGTCTCACTGCGTGCTTAATTTTTTATTACGTTTCTCAAATTTGGTACATGCAATAATAACTAACTGCATAAGCTACTGCTTCAACCAAAATTCACCATCTTTTAACCTGTAGTCGCAATGATACATCTTTTGAAAAATAGCACCACTTGCGCCACGAGGTTTAACGATAGATCGTTTAACTCAGGAGATCCCAAAATATCATATTTCTCGTCTCAAATGTCCAAAGAAGAAAACTTTGTTCCCATTTTTTGACAGCTATTGTATTAATTTTGCTTTGATATAAAGCAGTCAACTTGAAATGACTTATCCTGCGCGGGTATAAACGGTTGAAGAGATGCTTCTAAATTGAAAAATAATTCACTAAATTGAAAACGCGAACATGCTTTTGTTCCTTTATTATTCTTTAGGAATATAAGATTTTATTCCGTTTTCCTGCGCTAGGTAGGGAATCGTTACAGTGTTTCTATTTAGTGTCACTATAATGTTAATTTTGAAATCGTTCCTTTTCAAAGTTATCTTCTTTCTTCAGCCTCTTTTGTTGTTCACTGTTCGTTTTTTTCTTTGTCGTTGTCTAGTTTCGTTTGAGCTTCAGTAGTTTTTCATTAGTTAAGTTTTATTAAGTCTACGTTCACTCACTTCACTTCACTTCACTCGAGAGTCTGCTGACGAATTTGGATTGTGCACGCCCTTTTATACTAACGGTTGAGGGACCTTTCTACACGTGATGTACAGTAGCAAGTGGTGTGATTTGTATCCAGCCAATCAACGTTGAGTTATCAAAGTGTGGGATGGCGTTGCTATAGCTCGTTCCAGCTCTCACATTCTGTTTATTTAAGGCGATGCCGCACTGGTTGACTTCCATATTCATAACTTGAGTAATCTCGACAGAATTAGTAAAAAGTGAGTTTAGTCTCGCGGAAAGCTCGCAAGTAAAAAACAATACAAGCCAAAGTCCTGCCATTGCGAGAGAGCAGGACTTCGCATTTGCAAATAGTCGGTTTGAGCATGCGCAGACCTAATTATCCAATCAGAAACCAAGATTTCTTGTATGAATTTACTATAAAATATACTAGCAAGTCCTGCCATTTGAAAATGACAGGACTGAAACACGAGTCTGCGTGTAAATCAATGTACAGTTGCAGTTGCTAGGTAACAGACATACGACAAGCTGTAAAATTGCGTAAATAAAATAGAAAGAGAAAAACGTTTATTTAAATATCGAAAAAGACGAGAAAATGAGACAAAATGACAATACGATAATGATGAATTTTTAAAGCTTCAAGATAAGTAAAGCAAAGTTTTAGTAAGGAAATTTTGGGAAATTTTTAGTCCTGCTGGGGAGGACAAGCAAGACCACTAGCTATGCCACTGTGGGTATATAAATGAAACGAAATATATAAGTCGGAATATTTAAGATGAACTGACCCCAACCGCAAAGCATTCTCTAACCAATAATAATAAACCATTTGATAGTTTAATTTTAAAATATCAGGAACAATTCGTTTTTTTAATATTTTAAACCAAATTTCTAAGTCAACAGAGCATCGACTTTATCGGCAAGCTCGCTGAAAGTTGTTGCAAAAAACTATTCTTTATTACTAATTTACGAAATGTAAAAATCGGGTGCTATACTCTAGTGCGAATAGGCAGTTTAAATTTCAGCATATTTTAGTGTTATGTATTTTAGTGTATATGTACATATAATTTCAATGTATTTTTATTAATTACCCTTTTTTATTAAATTAAAATATTGAAATAGAGAGGAAAGCAAAGTTATTTTTATGCGAGAAATTGAAATCAGTTGATTTCAAACTCAACGTTCATCGATAAAAGGCAGTTTAGTTTTAACACCAATTTAAAACGTTTCGCGAAACGTTTGTGGTTTAATTTTACATTAAATAGAAGTTTATATTATGCATAATAACGTATAATAACTTACCTAGCATAACTATGTTTGGGAAATTGATAATTTTGTAATTAGAAGTGATATGTTGGGGGATTTTTCAATTTTAAAACTATTCTTAATAAAATTGTCGTGTTACCATGACAACCACTTTCAATACTTCATTTTCGAATTACATAATGATTTTGTCAGTAAGGCGAAAGTTTCTGCACGCATGCATTTTCTAGTTAAAAGTTTGGACAGTAGTGGACACCGCCGCCCAATTTTCCATGTGCTATGGAAGCACTTTATCCTTGCTTGTGCTCGTCTGTCGTAAACATTCTTCATCCCTTGTTGAACACACATCGATCCATTGCGTGTCATTACTAAGTGTCGGTTGCAATGTTTTGGTTTTGTGGTCGAACTTGATTGTCACTGGAAGATATTTTGCACCTATCACGCCGTTTCTAGATGAAATAAGAAAATGAGACATCGATCTATGCAAGAAAATGCTACATTTGCTTTCCGTTTATACTTATAGACTTTGTTGACTGGCTAGATTTTATGGAAAATTGCCACGATGGTCGAATTTTCACTAAGAAAAAGAAACACTTGCATATTAATCTACAGTTAGTCAGTATTCTTGTAAAAACTGATGTAAATAGCGTCGTAAGATGATCCTACGTTTTTCTATTTGAATGAAGTCCGTTAAGAAAACTAGAAATCGAAGGTGAACGAAGATTGTCGAATATGAAAATCGTTAAGGAGGCTCGTAATTGTTATTCATTATAAACGAAATGGCAAAGTTTATGCGTTCTTGCATCTCATAGGATGAGGACTTACGAAATGAAAGTCATGAAATTCCTGGAACTTTTCTGACAACATTCTGAGCCGGGAACAATATTTTATCCACTGGTGAAAAGAAAATTCGTCAGTTATGGAGAAAATATTTGGACCTGTTTTGTTTCTTCTACGTTCATTAGTTTTCTTTGAACCTTGGTATAAATATTAAATCCTATAATTGACTGGCACTTCAGCTTCGGGAAATAATTTAATGTTTTATGGACTGCCAATATGTTTCACGACTGCCCGCAATTGTCGAAAAATAGTTCCTGTTTCTTTTGTTCCCACTAAGTGTCTGAGCGCTCTTTTCCCTCATCGTGAGAATGAATTCGAAAGCTCCCTGGCGTGTTTGCATCCAATTAAGATAAATTTTCCAGCATTGCGATGCGATGAAATAGCACTCGTAGCCAGCCTGTGTGTCGAGTCTTGCAATAAATGGAAAACAGACGTGGGTGTTCGTTTTTTCCTTCAGTGATATGGAACAACAAACTGTATTTATTACAACATGTGTCATAGGTAAATGGATGCGGTATAGGTAAATGGAAAATTAATATATAGCTACACAATGCAATCAAACAACATAGTATTTTATAAAACTTCTTGTTTGCGGAAACACCACGTAAATTTAGTAATGCAATAGTACATTTATGTGGTGTCTCGACAAACAAAAAATATTAATTGTTTAATTTATTGTCATGCGAACCTGCAAAATTAATTAAGACTTAACAGTAATCACTGCAACAAGCAATGCCTAACTGTTTACTCCTTTACCTAGTTATTTGGAGACGAAGAATCCTGGAGAGCTTTGTTGGATCATTCCAAGATATATTCTTGTAGTCCTGAAAAGTGCATCAATAATTCATAAGCTTATTGGCATATCATGTCAATCAGAATATGTCACTCGTAGTGGCTTTAAACCTGATAAAACACTCCTAATTAGTTATCTGTATAATATAAAGAGTACTAATAAGGCGCAGTCGTGTCCTCAATAGTATTCTTTATATAAGGAATACTAATAAGGCAGTATATCTATTAAATTTGTAGTCGTGTTTCAAGCCGTTTAATATGTTACGAAACATTATTACTTATACATAAAATTGTAGGCTAAAAATTGCTTGAGAGCAGCTTAAAAGCTCGTGCAAGTAAATATTACTAAAAGCCTAATGAGGGGAGATAATGGATATTTGGGCACATGTCAAAATAAAGTAAATATTGATTATTTCCTTCCATTAGACCGTGACAGTTTGTTGAACTAGCTGTCATTGTGCATGTGAAGATGTCATGTTTAATTGACCTGATTCCTACAGTTTATCTTGTGGGCAGATCTGTTTAAACAGGGCAGCTGCCTTAGGTCTCATGAACATTGACCTTTCACGTGGACAGACTCAGGCGTAATCATGAGTCATCCCAAGCTAGATAACACTCGGTCATGCAATTAAAATATTACGTCATCAGAATCTTAGTTCAATAAAATTACGAGTAAATTTAGTCTTGTAGGTAAAGTTATGTTCACATAGGTATAGTCCGAAGTTTTTACTATAAGACCTGCATAAGTATTTAAAGTTGTGAACCTGTTTTGGCATTGATCGATTTAACAGCGAACCGACTCGACAAGTGTGACAACGCCTTAAATAAACACAATGTGAGAGCTGGAACGAGCTAACAACGCCAACCTACACTTTTAAAACTCAACGTTGATTCGCTGGATACGGATCACACCACTTGTTAGACCACGTGTACAAAGATTCCCTCAACCGTTAGTATAAGAGGACGTGCACAATCGAAAGTCGACAGTGGACGTAAACGAAGTAAAATTTAAATGATGAAAGCTACGAAAACTCAAAACGAAACAGCACGGACAAAGAAGACAGACTAAAGACAACGAAGATTTAAAGGCTGAAGTGAACTTAGAAAACTACTTCACGAATACGAACATTAAGAACTGATAGTCATTAGAGATTGATTGTAACGATTCACTATACTACCTAAATAAGGCCTCGTAACAAATAAACCGGCAGGTTGTGTTTTATTAGGTCTTAAGGCACTCGCGCTGCGCGCTCAAGGCTTTAAACCTAATCAAACACTGCTGCTCGTTTATTAAACAGTTCTAAAAGTTCTCTGTATTGAAATAAAAGTATGTTTCAATCCGGGGAACTTTCATTCATTATATATACGGTATTTAAAACAATTTGGCGTTCAACGTTACTTCGGCGGAATCTTATTACGGTGCCTTAGTCAAACTCTCGTTTTGCAGAAGTCGGAAATCCAAGACGTATTTTGGAGGTTCATTTAGTTGGTAAAATGTTTTTCGAGCTCTGTAAATGTCGAAAGAATTACTGTTTTCATGAGCAAGGTTGTGATCATTAACCTACCGTACATGTATTTTAATAATTTTTATAGGATCGATTCGAGGATCAATTTAAACCATCACTGTTTTAGTAGCAACATTTGCTATAATTAATGACCGCTCCCTTATTCAGAAATATATTGCCTGAAGTATGACATCCAACGTTACTTCGGAGAAACCAAGTATTTCCAGCCTTTTTCTACGATGTGTCCTCTAAACTCCAGCTGTTTCCAGAACTATTATCCGACTTTGGGCTCCTATATATTTGGGAGGCATTTCAAATCGAAGAATATTCGACGCCAACAAAATCGGCTTATCTTAACGGCGGCGAACGAACACGCTGTGTTTCACATTGTTTTAAGATTCATTTATGTCATTGCAAATTATCTAATCCTAAAGAAAAATTGCCTCGACGTGACTGAATGCGACATGTTGAAGTCTTTTTCGTGTCACAGTATATGCTCTTCTACGCTCCAAATAGAATGATTCATAAACATTATTATATAATTTGTTTATTTCTGTACGTGAATTTGGAATCAAGCCCAAATTTTTATCAAGCTTTACTTATGCGGATGATTGAAAATTTACATTGTTCATGATGAAAGTTGCTGTTCTGGACTTGTATATTGCTAAGCGAAAGTTAAATCACTTAAAAGGTGTATGAAAACGGGCGAAAGTGAATATTGTAGCAGCAGACATTGTTAGGTCGCTGTGCTCAGATAGCCGTGATGATGCTATTGACGATGATTTCGATAAATACGATAACAGCGATGATGATGAAGAAGTATTGTTGAAAAGCAAATTCGGAGTGATGATGACATTGAAGACGATAAAGATGAGGAACACAATGAAGATCCTAACAGCGAGGGACATATATTGAAGAAGAAAATATTTCTGATTCTCTGCATACCACAAAATCGGAAAGAGTTTGCAGAACTAGTGTTAAGAGCACGAATTTCTTATATTGTACGAGATTGATTAATGAAATATACGTGTTGTTCCAAAATTGAGGGAAATTATTACATAATTCACCAATAAAATTTTAATATAACATAGTCGAAAAGATCCCAGAGGAGGGCCACAGTTTTAGGGCCAAAGTATTGGGACGGCCAAGCTTTTTGGGTTGATATTTTAAATGGTTAATGTATTTTTGGGTCCTGTTTTAAATTATAAAAATTTAGCAATCCATAAATAATTAATAACCGCTCCCTAACAATTACCATAGCCCCTTGCGGATCCGGCTACTAACTTACGAAGCTGAAGTTTGCTTTAAGGTAGCCAAGCCAAGCAAGACTGGAGTAGACCACTTACCGTCAAACAGTCATTGATTCGAGGAAATAAAAAGTTCCCGACGCTGTAAGCCGTGAGATGATTGGTTGATCTGCTGTGAGGTTGTAAAACGTGAGGATGAGCGCCAATCACAGCTGAGACTCCGAGTGAATGAAGATATTTGGCTATGCTCAGTTGCCTTCTGTTAGGATGGAGTTTATATTCCGCGCCCCAGTGCATGTAAACTATAACCACATCAACGTCTTCACGCTTAGAATGAAAAATTGAAAAAGAAAGATAACAAATAACAAAAGCAATCATAACAACTGTGAATAAAGTAATAGCCTAATAACGATTAGAAGAAGGCAAAGAACTCCTTTTTAATATTTCTTCTATTTTAGTACTGCACTGAATGTCTAAATTCAATATTATCATCAAATAGTGCCCCCTATGAAACACAGTATGCATCGTTTGATAGTTTATTAACTGTTTGTTCATTCCGTATGTTTTGTGTCGTTGACAATATGTGACAACCACTCACCTCCACAATAAGTTTGCATGAATTATCAAAACAAAAGTTAAAAATAAAAGCAGAATTGCGAATTTCAGAATTTGTTCAATATCGTAGCGGCAACCCGCAATAGGATAAACAGTTTTGAATAATAATGGGATAGTACCGCAATAGGATAAACATACCGCAATTGGATAAACAGTTTTGAATAGGATAAACACTTTGAGCAGTTTTAAAATTTGATGTTGAATTTGGGAGTACAAGACACTTATGGTTAAAAAATTACCATTATTACAGTCAATCGCTTCTGATTGTTTACGACATGCGGAATCACCGGGAAATGAATCCTATAATATAGGGTACACGTGTAGCTCGATGATTTTGGCCATAGCAATGCTTCAACGGATTCTGACCCTCGAGCAGTTGTCGCAAATAAATATCAGTATAAAAACCGACATACATTACAGTAATAGCAGTGCTCTAAGACAAGAATCAACACTTAATTTATAGTATGACATATTCATATTGTCGCTACAAGAAATAAAACAAACGTTTGCATGATTGTATTTAGTTTTTAGTCCATTTCACACAGCCTCCTTCTATCTTCGTGAAAAAATCTACCACCCCTGTCACGGCCCTGTTATTTTGCCACGCGAGATTTGTACGGAATGTTTTGAAAGACTCGTCAGCAACATTTTCCAGGGCGATATAATGCTGCATTTGTTATATTTTGTTTACATATTTATTTTGAAACCCCCCTTAAGAAAGTGTTAAATTGTTATTAGTGCAATCAAAATGGCTTGGTTGGAAGAATAACAGGGCCGAATTGTAGACAACCGACATGTGATGACAAAATGTCGCCGAATTTGGACAAAGTTGGGGGTTTACCTTCTCGATGGTTAAACAGCTAGGATCTGCTTGAAACCTATTTAAAACTTCTTTAAAATGTGCTTGATACCATTATGTCCGAGCTCCCGTAAATACTTGGAAGGATTACAACGAGATTGGCGATAAACAGCGGAGTAAAGTGGAGAATTTGGCCACATACGTCAATTTGCAGGAGCTAGATACATTTCAAATTATTATTTCGGTCACAAAGTATCAACTATTGTACACCAAAGCAGCGATAATATACTTAAATAAGTACCAATTATATTTCTATAAAATCGATTTAGGAAAAAAGGTAATGTAGGTCCACTGCTGTTTATCTGAATTTGTATGTCACACATTGACGTTTGACTATGAGTATTGCATGGTCATTTTTTTGTGAAATATCAGTGCTAGGCATTTCACACTACCCAATGACTACCCCTAAAAGCACCATCTTTGAACCATATAAAAGCACCTCAAAATAGCCAAAGGTATTATGGTTTGGTAAATAGCACTATGGCGAGAGCGTCGTTTTTGGATGTGGTCAGTTTTGGACGCTTCGCCCCGGATTGGGGTTCTGGCAGCGTCACCATGTCGACCGTCATGCCCAATTTTCCCTAAAACAGTTGAGATTATCTGTCCTAAATAAAATGCATACAAACTCATATACATGACCTAGACTATAAAGGTAAATGCTTTCCCATTTAAAAATTAAAAATAAAGATAAAAGCCATATTTTCCACGCGAAGGCAACTTTTACCTTGTGTAGCGCGGCTCCATGTTTGTTTTGTTTTGAAGCAATCTGTGACCGTTACTTCTTTAATTAAACTAAATTGCTTTAAACTGATTGTTTAATTCAATCATCACAATGTTTTTTCACCAACAAGATCAGATTGTTACAGATTTTTGCACTGTAATGACAGAAAATTGCACTGTGATTACAAAAAATCGCACTGTGATTACAGAAAATTGCACTGTGATTACAGAAAATCACACTGCTGTTTGGGATTAACTGCACTGAAATCAATCAATCACAGTCGAGTAATATCTTTATGTATATTATTATGTATATAATCAAGCACACAACTCGTACATGTGGTCGTAACATATAGCATACAAGGAGAGGCTAACAATAAGAATCCAATGGTCTATACACATTTGACCTTCTGCGTAATAGACCTATTTTTTTCAAGAATTTGCATCACGGTTACAGAAAGGTAAATGATTCCATATTCAGCGAAATGCAGACATTTAATAAGGAAGTGTTCTTGTTAATTCCTTCCGTAATCTGGGATAGTTTTGCAACGAAAGCAGTGTTACAGAAAACTGCGAAATAAGACGGTATAACACTTTTATTAATACTTGGATGTGAACTTTATGCAACAAAACGAGTTAGGTCATTTCACGAGTCAAGATCGAACCCGAGTCAAGCACGAGTCATGAGTCACTAGTCAATTTCGAGTCACGAGTCAAACCCGAGTCAACCTATAGACTTCGTTTTTGCACTTTTTACGTTAATTTGACCATTTTTATAGTTTAATTTCCAATTTTGATGCGTGTAAGTATATTTTATGAAATAGCGCGCCTTACTTTATTTACATTCTCACCGTCGCTTGTTGTTTGTTGTTCCACCAACCTGACTCGGCCCAGTCGCTTATCTCGCGTTCAATCATGAGAATGCGATGGTTTATCCCCATATGCCTGGGCGTCATATTGAGGAAAAGGCCATGGAACCGCTATATATTTGTGGGACTGTGGACGAGCCCGTGTACAGACAAGTAAGACAACGACTATGGGAATTCTAGATCTGTTTGTGAGAAATCCGGTAATTCCTAATTTGCGAGCGGGTAAGCCGACAACCGTTTGTCCAGGCTTTGCAAAGTCTTTTTTTTAATATTATTGAAATGCCATAATTTAAGACGTAAAGAAACGCATTACTTACCCAAATTTTAACTAAGTTAAATTACTTTAAACTTAAAATATCCGCCATGTTGTGACGTCATTGTTGAGAAAATCTTTAATTTTTAAAATAAGTATAGCAAACCACCTTTAAGGCCCACACAGGCCGAACGCGATTCGGCAACGCGACGCGAATTTTCAGCTTTTAAAAACAAATAAAACTGTGAACGGTTAAAAATTTCACAAGATATGCAGACCAAATAGTTAAAATTGCTTAAGTGATTCCGAATATTTGAAGTTGAAGTTAAATGTCATTGATAATTCGCGTCGCGTCGCCGAATCGCGTCCGGTCTGTACATGTATGGACCTTAAAAGACAGGTAGATGAAAAACTGCAAGACTTCGTAACGGTTTATATAATATGATTGAAACAGATTGCAAACATATTTTTAAGAAAACCATGCTTTTACTATACCTTCACCAGAGGCCATTGTTACAATTTCATAAATATAACTCCCACACAGGCTGGTAACCTTTATTTTTAAGGTAAACAGGAAGTATAACAGTTGATTTCGGAGGTGTGTCGAGGGTGTGAGAAAGCTTTTTCTGGGAAGTGTGTAGACGATTGTATACAGTTAGAAATTTTTAGCTTGACTCGAAATGGACTCGTGACTCGAGCTTGACTCGGGCTCGAGCTTGACTCGTAAAATGAATACACTCTAACAAAACAAATTCGATAGAACAGAAAACTGTATCCAACAAGAAATCACTGATTCAACAAATACGTTTGCAATCGTGTCACCTATTAACAAACGAAAAGATTCTGCATTGTATTGGAATGACAAATTTGACCAGGCGCCTAAAGTAGTCAAAGATATGGCAGAAAGAAATAACGTTAAGCTAGAGGAAATCCAAGGATGCTCACAGTAAAGAAAGTTAAACCTAACATGGAAAAAGCTTCAACCAGAGTTACCCAAGTACATTGACGAAAAACATCAAAGAACAGAAAAAAAAGAAAGCCCAAGCGAAAGAAGAAACAAGAAAGAAGAAAGAGGAAGAAAAAGAGCACTTCTTAAGTGCAAGGAGAAATGCACTTGTTCACTCGGACTAAAACAGTGTCCTATATTTGCAAAAGAATTTTGCGGTCTGTATGTAGCACGGCAGGCTGTCAAGTAAATAAAAAAAACAGTATGGTTTTGCCCGGAAAAAAGATCGGTTCGGACCTCTAAAAAAGTTGTTCGCAAACTATGACAGTTAATCCGATGAAAATAGTGACGACAGAAACTAGAATGAGAAATGTGAAACCTGTACAGAGACTAAATTAATGAATCAATTATTTTGGAAAAAGAATATCTCACCCGTACAAGCACTGGAGTTATTTTCTATTTGCATGTTTCCTTTCCAGCGAATAGACGTATCCCCAAAACCACACGTGGTTCAAACAAACGTTTATGTAGCAATGGGGTGGTACATCTTCCTTAAGTGAAACCGCTCAAGGTTTTTCGACTAAAGAAACCCGAAAAGTTTATAACAATCATACAGTATATTTGCATTGCAAACTTAGTCTTAAAGTTTCAGATTATACAAGTTACCAGTGTTTTGTTTAATATTCAGGTAACACATTTTGGTAAATAGAGCGAAAAAATTCTTCTGAGCGTTTCTCTGACAAAATTTTTTTTCAAAATATTACACGTGTAGGTATCATAAAATGATACATCATTAGTCAACCGCCCTTTTAACTTTAATTTAATGACCATAATTCAAGTTTGTGGTTTTTTGGTGTACTTTGCTTTTGGGGGTACATATTTTCTTGTATATATGACTTTCAAATCTTCATATCATAATTAAAACCGATATAATGCAGGTTGTTAGCTCCCTGTCGGAGGTGTGGAGATTGTTTCTCCTACCCTTACCTTTAGTTGCAGTACATCTCGTTTGGCGATGTGATCGCTGTAAATAGCTGGACCAGCCTTGTACTTTTTTCTGACGCTGAAGCAACTTTGTATATAACAATAACCAAGAAATCCAACTTTAATTCCCTCTTTCGTCTGTATTAATGATCGCTGAAAAACGCATGAAAAAGGAATTAGGCCTATATGTTTTCTTCTTAATTGACTGAGTGATTGGCCGGAGTAATGTTTATTTATAATATTTTGGTCATTATAAGAGGATAAAATTAAAAATGATATGGTCGCAGTAAAAAATCCAACTAGATCAACATTTCAAATTTCCCGTCATTAACTGAGTTCTCTCACCCTTAATTTTCGTTGCTAAAATTCATCTAATGGCACATCGATCGAAGGGATGAGCACATTTTGAGCAAAGCATTTTCTTCCCAACAGAGCCACCGAGATGATGGGGGCGGGTAATTTTAGGGGGCCCTATCCAAAATACATTTTTCGGAAAAACTTTTCCGGACAGCAATCTCCCCCTCCCGGAAGTACGTTGTAAATGCTTTGTGGGAATTTCCTGTATTTCGACCCAAAACCGGAAATATTTCGCGCAGAAAAATCAGAGTTGTAGACTCGAGTCGTGTGAGTTGGACTCGAGTCGGACTCGAGTCGCAATTTTTGTGACTTGACTTGTTAAAGAGACTGATGACTTGTGACTTGACTTGGACTTGGACAAAATGACTTGTGACTTGAATTGGACTTGCAAGAAATGACTTGTTACCAACGCAAGTCAAACGTAAATATCTAGTGAAAACCAAGTTTTCCAAAATCTTTGTGTTGATCGATCGATCGTCGTGTTGTACAATTTGGGCAACGACCTTGGTACATATCAATGGCATCGACAGAATTTTTTTCTTGGTAAAATTTCTGACATAAAATAACGACGCCATATTTACATATTTTGCCGTTTTGCGTGGGAAAACATGGCCCACATGTGGCGATAAAATAACTTGTGACTTGACTTGAATTGACTTGCCACTCGGAATGACTTGTGATTTGACTTGACTTGGATTTAGACCAAATGACTTGTGACTTGACTTGGACTTGCAGGAAATGACTTGTGACTTGACTTGGACTTGCAACATAGGACTCGTTAACAACTCTGAGAAAAATTACAGAGGCCCAACAAAAAATTTCTAGGGTCCGACAGATCCTCGGTGCCGGGGGAAATTTGCTCTCTCCCCCTGCCCCCTCCCCTCTCAGCGGGTCTGCTTCCCAAAGTCCGTCCTGTTATGAGGTGAGTGTGCTTATTCATGCTCGTTTAGCAAATTCCTTTAGTTTTTTCCTATTGCGGCGATGTTTTTCTACTTCGACTTAGTAGTAGTTTTACTCTTAAACCTCCGATCTCTATACTTTTGAGGTGTTGAATGTGATGCTATTCGATCGGTTGTTTTCGAAATTATTTATTATTACCTGACTTTATTTTACGACGTAGCCCGTCAAATACAAAAGTTGATTTTCACGGGAGGCGTCCAAAAAAAATATTACAAAAAATATAAAACAGTTTAGTATTTTGTATGCGTATTACTCATCAGATCCAAAATTGCCCTTGATGAGAAAGATCATTTGCTGTTATGGAGTAAATAATATTATAGGTTGCTTTGACCATGCACAGAGCCATTATAATTAAAAGGGAATGGGATTGATTGGTAAACATAATGGTTTACCAATGTTCCTTGCCCCTTATTTCTTGTGAAGTAATTTTAAAAGCACACTATAACAGTCATGTGGGGCACGCTTAAAGTTAGCATTGTGCCTTATTATGGGTTACCTCTACAGTTGCAAGGTACTATATAAAGAATCAAAATTATCTGAATTTTTGAAATATATCTGCTGAAAATAAGACTTGTAATTTGTGTAGTATGTTTCCTTTCAATCTAAATTCTAAAATTTCTTCTGAAATGCCTTTAAAATTTCCTTACAATAGACAATCTCATGTAATTATCACGCAATTTTAAAGGAAGTCCTTATTAGAACTTAAAGTTTATGAAATCGATCAATATGTGTCAGTCAGAATATCTGAAGTTAGAAAATGATGTTACTGTAAGTTAATGAGAAAAAGTTGCTGTTATACAGTGTGAAGATATATCATCCGAATCCCTTTTTCCGGTGGCAAAGTGCCCTTTGCCTTCGTGAAAAATGTTGTTCAGATACATTTTTTACTTACGGATGTTGCAAAGCAACATCAGTTCTGCGAGTCTTCGTGGCTACTTCAATGCGGGGCAGTTAAACAATTAGAAATGACTAGCTTGCTTTGCACGCACACTGTGCCTGCAAATTGTGCCTTTCAGAACCAGAAATCCGGTTGTAGCACGACAAATGGCAAGTTCTTTCTGTCACTTTCGTTTGATCTCATTTGTGATTCGGCCTCAAAGGTCTTTGATTTATGATTGCATTTACCTCTCTTCCCTTCCCCCTAGCTCGCCTTTGTCGCCCTTGGAAACAGGTGCCCCCCAACTTTTAGATGCTTCCTACGCCCCTGGCGTTTGGCCCATATCTGTTCTGTGCCATTGGAATGATTCTCCAGATTCACGAGGGGCATGAGGCATATTTCAGAATTTACTACCTGAATTGTCGACATGGTTTACAGGCATATGGATATTAGTTATACGGGATTACGTGTATAGACGACCAAAAATTAACAATTTAATAGACTGTATATCTACGCAGGCCCGAAATTACGGGGGGGGAGGGTAACACCCCAGAAATTCTGTTCAGTCGGCAGGACTGCTATTTTAATCGGCAGACAAAAATATTTTTGACGAATAAAACTACTGCCGATATGATTTTCGCCTGTTATATAAGACACGGAAATTTTGGTTACTCGAAATTTACTCAGCAGGATAATCATTGTAATCCGTTAGAAAAACAAGCCCAGATCGATAGTTAAACTATGATCTTTGTCTTATGATTGAACGCTATGCCTTTGACATAATCACGATGAGTGAGACATGGTTAAAAGAAAATAATCTTTTACTTCAACATGTAACAATTCCAGGTTATGTTCACGCGTTCAATAACAGAGATAAGATAAGAGGTGTGGTGCCGGTATTTACATCAAAGAATCAATTAAGTTTAAACGAAGACAAGATCTCGAGAAACGTTATCCCACAATGGAGCATCTCTGGATAGAAATTCCCGGTCGTAATCGGTATAGTAAGCTTCTGCTTGGTACAATATATCGATCTGATGCCATCTTACCATATACAACCTGGTTAGAGTACTTTAACGATTTACTGAGTGATCTATCTGTTCAGTGGGATGGGATGTTAGCTGTTACGGGTGACTTTAACGTCGATCTGCTTCGTCCTGATAAAGCTGACACAAAAAAGTATAATGATGTCTTAGAATCAATGAACTTAGATCAACTCGTGACCAAACCAACACGCACGACTCCACACTCAGCTACATTAATTGATCATGTAATTACGAACATGAAACAACAAGTATTACACTGTGATGTTCTTCCTTCGCCTTTTATTAGTGATCATGACGCTCCATACTTTTGCTTAAATGTCCGTGTCCCTCGGTTTGTACCACGATTTAAGATGATCAGGAATGAACGTAATTTTAATATAGATTCATTTACCAAAAGCTTTAATGAACTCCCACTTAGTCTTGTACACGCCGTTGATGATCCGGACTCACAAGTTAACTTGCTTAACTCTTTATTCCGTGATTGTCTTGACGAACATGCGCCATTAAGACGGACTAAGATATCACGTCCCCCTGCACCTTGGATGAAACACTGTGACATAGCCCAACTTCAAAAGGACTGCCATGTTCTCCGTGAAATGTCTTGTAAAAACAACGCCGATGAAATCTTCAAATCGCGCTATCGTGATGTTAGAAATAAACTCAAAACTAAAATAAAATCCGCCAAGCGTGATTTTTATCAACGAGCTTTTTCGTCCAAAAATCCAAAAAAGGTGTGGAAGATTATACACAGAATACTTCATCCAAATCCTAAACCTCTTCGAATTGATCCTGATGAATTGAACACCCACTTTGCTTCTACTACTGAACGTGTCACTGGTGCAATACCTGAGCCAACTCAAAACTTGTGGTCTTTCATTAATACCTTACCAGATGATTCAACTAATGCATTTCACCTTCGAGAAGTTAGTTATCAAAAAGTTTTGAATGAAATTAAGAATTTGCGCTCGGATTGCTCGTGTGGTCCTGATGGTATTCCTGTCAAATACATCAAAATGATAGCCGAGCAGCTTGCTTCACCTCTGACACATATTATCAATAACTGCATATCGAAGCAGCTATTCCCCTCACCTTGGAAGATCGCTCGTATCTGCGCCATTCCAAAAGTTCAGAATATATCATCGAATAACGATCTCCGTCCTATTTCCATTCTGCCAAGCCTATCCAAAATCTTTGAACGACTCGTTCTCCGCCAAATGTCTGATTTCGTAACCAATACAACCACTGGAGTACTTAATCAATCCATTAGTGCTTACCGCAAAGGTCACAACACTACGACAGTTATGTTGGCAATGCGAGATGATATTCAGCGAGCTATGAAAAGAGGTGAAGTCACAATAGCTGTTCTCGCAGATTTCTCGAAAGCGTTCGATACTGTGTCGTATTCTACCATCTTAAGAAAACTCCATTCACAAGGTTTCTCCAAAGAGTATCTCAAATGGGTCACAAGCTATCTGACTGGTCGACGACAGTTTGTTCAAATAGACGACGCAGTGTCAAACACAACTAACGTTTGTTTTGGAGTTCCACAAGGGTCTATACTTGGTCCTGTACTCTTCAACCTATATGTCAATGATCTCTCTGAAAACCTTGACGACTCTATATCTTCACATCAGTATGCCGATGACACTACCATCTATGCACATTGTAAGCCAGCTGACATAAAGTCATGTGAAGAGAAAATTCAATCCAATCTAGATAAACTTTCCACCTGGTCTAGTTCTAATAACCTTGTTCTTAACCCCAATAAGACAAAAGTCATGCTTTTCTCGACTAGTCAACTCTCTCGTGTGCACCAACTTGATGAAGATCGTTCTGTTCATCTTCATGCTAATGGAATTGAACTTAAAAGAACTAAATGTGCGGCTCTTCTTGGTACTACATTGCATCAAAATTTAAAATGGAATGATGATGTAAACAAAAAGATCTCAAGTTGTTACGCGACATTATCCGTCTTGAGAAAATTGAAACATTTGGCACCATTTAAAATTCGGAAGCAACTCGCGGAGTGTCTGGTGCTATCAAAAATTGATTACAACGATGTCGTGTCTAGTCCAGTACCAGAATACCTATTAAAACGCTTACAACGAGTGCAGTTCGCTGCTGCTGGCTTTGTATTTAATAGATACGCTAGATTCACTGATGTCATGTCTCTCGGTTGGCTTCCAATTTTGGAACGTAGGAATTATCATCTTGCCAAATTAGCATACAAAGCAATGAATTGTGATGACTGGCCTTCATACTTAAAATTAGAGGAATATATTCCTATAAGACCATTACGATCATCATCTGCCCGGCGTCTAGTAGTCCCTATTATCTCAGGAACCTTCCAAGATGAAGCAGCTCGAGTGTTTAACTCTTTACCTGAAGAAATTCGAAACTGCGATACGTTTAAAGATTATTGCAGAACCTCCTCCGAGTACTTCAAAACATTAGTCAAAAACAGAATTAGTGACACGTCGTAAACTCTGTTGACATTGTGTGTATAACTATACTGTATTTTACTGTGTGTAAGTAATGTCAATAGTTAAATACTGTAATGTACAACATACTACGTATTGTAATACTTGTTGTGTCGTATTATGTACTCCGTTGTATGTATTGTATACTTTGTTATCTTATAATCAAACTCACTTGTAGCATAGAAGAGCCACTATGTGGAAATGCTATTAAATCATTATTATTATTATTATTATTATTATTATTATTATTATTATTATTATTATTATTATTATTATTATTATTATTATTATTATTAAACATAGCGACACAAAAGATTTTAAATGAAGTATATGTAGCATGTTTGATCACTTTTACAATTAATGGTGAAATTGCATTTCAATTTTAGTAGTGGGGTTATTCTATGTATAAATGAGCGGGTTAGTCGGGAACCATATTTGCCAAGATAGGGTAAAGGTAGCCAGATTTTAGGTACAGGGTTAGTTAGAACAGTATCAGGGTTATCTTGATGTATAACATTAATGTTAGATGTTGTAGACGGTTTGAATTGATCAATTAGTTTTAATGACAATTTTCGAGGGAATCCATTCCATGACCAAAATTTTTTGATGTGTTGTAGTTCATCTTTCAGGAGGTCTTCAGTATTGCAGATTTTATATGCGCGGTGGACAAGAGCTCGTATCTAGGCTACTTTTCTTGACCAAAGCGAGAAGCTAGACATATGTAATTATTGACCAGTGTGAGTAGGTTTTCTGTAGACAGAAGTACCAGAGGAATGTATTTGGATGTCAAGAAAATGGATGTCATTGTTATTAAATTCGTCAATAGTAAATTGAATGTTAGGATGAAATGAGTTAAAGTTACATAGTATGTTAGTAAGTCTGAGGGTTTGGTAAGAATAAGTGTGTCATCAACATATCATTTATAGAATTTGATCGTACCCCAGAGTTTATTAGTGGTTTAATAATTAGTTCTTCTAATTCAGTCATGATCATATTAGCAAGAGTGGGACCAAGCGGCGAACCCATTGAGACGCCATAAAAAATAAATAAAAACCAAATAACAATGAAATGAAATGAAATGTTCAATGAAATGTTCAATGTTTAATGTTTAATAAAATTGGAAGACTCAGAATTTTTCACACTATACAGACAAAATTCTCATCGTTTTTAAACTGTTTTATAAAACAGTAGTGATTGATACACCGGGTGGAAAGCGTAATTTAAAAATGAAAATTAAAGCCCAGCAAATGCTTTTCAGACAAGACATAACAAAATATAAAATTTATTGGTTAACGTTTCGTTGTATTGTTCACAACATCTTCAGAGCAATTAAACTTATTTACAAGCGTGTATTATATATATACAAATAGTTTCAAACGGTTACAGTATTCAAATAAGCGAATAAGAGGAAGGATGAAATAAATTTTATATTTTGTTATGTCTTGTCTGAAAATCATTTGCTGGGCTTTAATTTTTGTTTTATAAAAGTTTCGTTAGAATGTACGAACTAAATCTCGGGGAAAACCCCCGGCTCTGGCCGAAAGAAATTTATACTCGCTGTGATGTCAAATGTCAATATTTCGTTAGTTTCGCTCAGGATAGTTTTCTAGCAACTGAATTGTCTCTAGGTTGAGAAACAATTGTCAATGAAACTAGAATTCAAATAAGTAACGGTCCTGTGTAAAAAAATCAACTTTTTCAGGCCGACCCAGGGTCATTTTGCTCAACGCTAAGCTTCAAGAATTTATATTATTCCTTGTTGTATAAAAAATACGAATATTTTGATATAATACAAAACAAGTCAGTGCAAACAGCTGTAACCCGTTTGAACGTCTCAGTTATTTAAACAACATTTATTCCTTAAAGTTTTTCAGTAACAATTAGAAAGGTTCTGAAAATTAGAATTAATTTATATTCTTCTAGTTTTTCGACAAGCTTTAAATGGTGACAAATTTGCAAGTTTTTGTCGAATGGTAAATCAGAAAGATTTGTGTTGACTAATGTTAGTACAGTAGATTAAAGGGAAGTTAAAGTCATGTTCCAATCAAGTGCCACGATTTTGAAATAAGCTTTCAAAGTTGGTATATTTTGAGACAATATCCGCTATCCGTTCAGGAGGGTCAATAACTGCGCTGTTTTCTATTTTATACCAAAGAATAATTATCTAAGTCATATCACCAACGAAAATAGGAGGATAAGTTTATATTTCTGAGCAAAAATTTTGAAATTTAGGTATGAATTTGATTTAGCGCTGAAAATATGTCGATATTTTGCCTTCATTGGGAGTTCAAGTTCATCAATCGCCCTCCAAAGTCATTTAAAGTAAATTTGAGTAAAATGAAATCGATTGTAGTTGTTCCCAAGGATAGATCTTCAAAATACTAGAGTATGAGAGAAATCTATTTTTGAGACCCATATTGACCTAGAGGTTTGTACGGAGACAGCCTCTTAAGGCGATTTACCGCCCCAGAGTAGGCCTATACAATCGTTCTAAAGCGTGCAACATAACTATTCTATTAACATACTTGCGGTGAGTCATATGAACCGAAATTAGAGCCAATCGTATCTATTCCAGCATTGCTTAGAATATTTCTGGTGAAATTGACTGGTTTTTCTCCATAATCGTTCAAGTGGTTGTTAGCAAGGCTCATGATGTCAAATCCTGCAAACCTGAAAATATATAAGTTATTGACCAAAGTCAGTCAGAAGACAGTTGAATTGGAGTGCTAAAGTGCGTAACGAGGGAAATTTAGCCCCCTACTTGGGGGCCAAGGTCGCCTTTATTATGTGCAACATTGTGCGACAATAGGCGACATTGGTAATTTTGAAAGAAAGTTGTATGCGTCGTTGGCCTAAACTGGGCGACACAGAGCGAAATTGGGTGAAATTAGGCGAAATTAAGCGAATAGACTGTTAGGCAAAGTTCAAAAATTGGGTCACATGCATGGGCGACATTAGAGACCTTACGATATTAGGACGGCAACGCGACGACGACGGCCAAAACAAACTCCTTCAAATAAATGATGGTAAACATAATTCTTGGTATATTATCAATCGTATGAATTTAATAAAGTCTTAGAAGTTGAAGACATGGGTTGTATTGTTGGGAAGAGTTCTGCTGAACCCAGTTTGAAGTTGCACTTGTTGCGGCTTGAAATGCAGCTGCTGTATCAAGACGTGAAATCTGCAATTACTATGCAAGGAGGCCCGCATAATTATATATGCCGTTAATTAAGAGGGCCGCACATTATATGCAGTTCTTTTAATATATGCGTTGACGTCACGCGGGCCTGTTCGGGCGAAATTGGATAAAACTTGCTGACTAAGCATATTCTTTACCGTCACTCCACGTGTGTGACACAATAGAGGGATTAAGATTGGTTGTTTGATTTAACGAGCGTCTGCATAAATTACGAGAGCGTTTAATATTCGAAGCTAGTCTTTAGTTGACAACGTTTGCAGCAGCTTCTCTTGCTCGGGAAATCTTTGGTTGTTTGAAAAAATCTACCGTTGGGAAATATGGTTGAAGAGCATCGAGAGAATATTTGGTAAGTTTAACCTAAAATTAAAAATTAATATAATAGCGAGAGTTTTGTTTATGTAATCCATTTCTATATTTTGTATAGAAAACTTCATACATACATATATACTGTTAAGATGACCGAGTCAGATCATAAGAATATAAGTTAGAATTAGAATAGTTGTAATATATTTTGCATAAAAAATAAATATGTTTTTTTATCAAATATACGGTCGTTATATACGTTGCTCTGTGTTGCTAGTCATTAGCGACGCTTGGGTGCATGCATATATTAGCGTACAAGATATTTGTACAATAATCAGGCGGTTGGGTCGCGCGGGCGGAAAGAGCGAGCTTTGCAGGCAAAAGCTTACACAAGATTTCAGTTTTAAAATACATTTATTTCTTCAAAACGTTTTACAAAATTTATTACGGTCTACTTGTTATTTTTATTAAAGAGTTCTCATATTCTTGTCTATCTTCAGAAGGTCTGTTTTGAAGGTTTGCCGGGTCTTGGAAGAAGGTTAGAGAAATGGGTTAGGGGAAAATAGCTACCACACAGGATCGTACTTTATTTTATTTTTATAAACTAAACACAAACATCTATTAAGAGCCAATGTCACTAGGAGGCCATATGTGTTTCTGAAAAGACTTTTCAAAAGAAATTTTCTCTTGTCGGTAGCGGCTTCTAACGCTTCCCTGTACGTGGTCGATATTATCATCCTTAACGAAGACATCTCTGGTTTCCATAACTTCTTGTGTACTGGACCACTTTTTAGTTGTCTTATCTTGTTATTATTAAGTTTATTTAATTAATTCATTTGCCGAGTGATCATCTTAATTAATTCATAAGTGATAATTTTCCGAAGTTACACCGAGGATGGTAAAACAACGAGAGGTTTCCGACCTAGCCCCATTTTGTTTCGTGATGGAAATTTATGCCTGTCGCAAAACAAGGCAAGCTATTTTCGGAGTATCATTCTCTCTCAAGATGCCAGAACAAGGTGATCAGATATAAATGTTAGACATTTTACGTGAAAATATGGCTGAAGGGTTAATAATGACGGATTTGAAGGAAAATAACATTGAACTGAGTGAGAACGTTTGAAGCAAGGGTGAAAAGGTATATTTATCCCGTTGGTTATTGTCATGAGTATGAAGACTGTGGTCATGACTATTAAGATTATAGTAATGACTATTAAGACTATAGTCATGACTATTAAGACTATGGTGAAGACTACAGTCATGACAGTTAAGACTATAGTCATGACTATTAAGACTATAGTCATGACTATTAAGACAATGGTGAAGAATAGAGTCATGACTATTATAACTATAGTCATGACTATTAAGACTTATGGTGAAGAGAATAGTCGTGACTATTAAGCCTATATTCATGACTGTTAAGAGTATGGTGAAGACTACAGTCATAATTAAGACTATAGTCATGACTATTAAGACTATAGTCATGGCTATTAAGACTATAGTCATGACAATTAAGATTATGCTGAGGACTATAGTCATGACTATTAAGAAAATAGCCATGACTATAGTTTTAATAGTCATGACTATAGTCTTATTAGTCATGACTATAGTCTTAATAGTCTTCACCATAACCTTAATAATCATGACTGTAGTCTTAATAGTCATGACTACAGTCTTAATAGTCATGACTATAGTCTTCACCATAGTCTTAATAGTCATGACTATAGTCTTAAAGTCATGACTATAGTCTTCACCATAGTCTTAATAGTCTATAGGCTTAATAGTCATGACTATAGCCTTCACCACAGTCTTCATAGTCATGACAATAACCAACGGGATAAATATACCTTTTCACCCTTGCTTCAAATCATTCTTACTCAATTCAATGTTATTTTCCTTCAAAACCGTCATTATTAACCTTTCAGCCGTATTTTCACTTAAAATGTCAAACAACAGAATGATACTCCGAAAATAGCTTGCCTTGTTTTGCGACAGGCATAAATATCCATCACGAAACAAAATGGCGCTAGGTCGGAAACCTCTCGTTGTTTTACCATCCTCGGTGTAACTTCGGAAAATTATCACTTATGAATTAACTAAGATATACACTCGGAAAATGAATTAATTAAATAAACTTAATAATAACAAGATAAGACAACTAAAGAGTGGTCCAGTACACAAAAAGTTATGGAAACCAGGGATGTCTTTGTTAACGATGATAATTTCGACCACGTACAGGGAAGCGTTAGAGGCCGCTACTGACAAGAGAAAATTTCTTTTGAAAAGCTTTTCCAGAAACACATATGGCCTCCTAGTGACATTGGCCCTTAATAGATGTTTGTGTTTAGTTTATAAAAATAAAATAAAGTACGATCCTGTGTGGTAGCTATTTTCCCCTAACCCATTTCTCTAACCCTCTTTGAAGACCCGGCAAACCTTCAAAACAGACCTTCTGAAGATAGACAAGGATATGAGAACTCCTTAAAAATAACAAGTAGACCATAATAAATTTTGTAAAACGTTTTGAAGAAATAAATGTATTTTAAAACTGAAATCTTGTGTAAGCCTTTGCCTGCAAAGCTCGCTGTTTTCCGCCCGCGCGACCCGCCCGCCTGATTATTGTACAAATATCTTGTACGCTAATATATGCATTCACCCAAGTGTCGCTAATGACTAGCAACACAGAGCAACGTATATAACGACCGCATATTTGATAAAAAAATATATTTATTTTTTATGACAAAATATATTACAACTGTTCTAATTCTAACTTATATTCTTATGATCTGACTCGGTCATCTTAACAGTATATATGCATGTAGGAAGTTTTCTATACAAAATATAGAAATGGATTACATAAACAAAACTCTCGCTATTATATTAATTTTTAATTTTAGATTAAACTTACCAAATATTCTCTCGATGCTCTTCAACCATATTTCCCAACGGTAGATTTTTTCAAACAACCAAAGATTTCTTGAGCAAGATCTAGAGAAGCTGCTGCAAACGTTGTCAACTAAAGACTAGCTTCGAATAGTAAACGCTCCCGTAATTTATGCAGACGCTCGTTAAATCAAACAAGAATAGACGAATAGGCTTAGTCAGCAAGTTTTGTCCAATTTCGCCCGAACAGGCCCGCGTGACGTCAATGCATATATAGAGATTACGTCATGGTTGACGAGTGCGTACGATTTTTATTCACGAGTTGTGAAAGATTACTAACGAACGAGTGAGCGCAGCGAACGAGTGAGTTAGTAATCTTTCACAACGAGTGAATAAAAATCGTACAAACGAGCCAACCATGACGTAATTTGTTTATTATATATATAATGAACTGTGATAAATCGACAAAAAGGACTTTGTAACGGTGGCCAATTGATAACAAAGTCAATCGACTTGAATGTTCCAAGGACAAATCAAATGTGTTTATTAGTTTAACATATGAAAAAGTGAAAACAATCATCCTAACAAATTAACAATCAACATCGAGATCAACATATACAGCTATGAAGATCTAATATAGCCAAAAGGAAGCCATTTGACAACTCAACACATAAAAATACATAATTAGACAAGTTGTCGCCACCTACCGGTGGCTATAAAAACTGTATAAACTGTTTCAAAAAATTGTAGTTCAATCTGACTCAGAATCGCTCAGAAGTTTTAAACGTTTGTATGTTTTTGGTGGGCTATCCACATTTGTTATAGATAGTGTTGGAGACTGCTTGAGAGTGTTTATTGATATATTTATACTGCCTCCACTTATCGTTGCGTTCGAAAACAGCGCCGGCATAGCATGTTGTTCTTGGACATTGTGTTCGCTTGTCGTTTTCTGTCTGTTCGTCGACGAGTGAACTTCAACCCCTGAGTTTCCAGTGGTCAAGTTAGACAAATGACTCAGCTTTCCAGTGGCAACTGAACTGAGAGTTCTCGACATTTCCATTTGCTGTGACTCGTTGACAGTGGAATAATGAGTAACACTCTGCAGGTTCTTGTGGCCCGACAGTTGAATAATGTCTGTTGGTGGAAAGTTTTGGTTTACCAAGGCCTGCATCATTGTTTTCCTTCCGCTGTGGTTGGTAAATTTGGTAGTAAGTCCAGATTTCGCAGCCATGTTCTTCATTATCGAATTTAGTTTATTAACCCCGGCTGGGGATTTTTTGAATCAAGCTTTACATGAAACGGATTCAGGTTTCTTTAAATTATTTACAGCAAGATAAGATGGGCTATGGTCGCTGTTCATTTCTGCCGGACGTTTTTCCGCAAAAAGTTTGTACGCAGCAATAGGATCTCTTTTATTTCCTGGTACGGAAAACATTTTTGGAGTTACTTTTCGCACATCTCTGGTGTTTTCCCCCGAGCGTGTTTTCGTTTGCCTTTCGTTGTATTCCAAATATTCTTCGCCACAGACCGTTTTATGTAACTTCACGTCGCCCCAAGTCATATCGCGATGCTCTTTACAGCCACGTAATCCAAAGTGTATTGTATTGTTGAACCAAAGAGTGTTCAGTAAAGCATCGGGACTGGATGTGCCCAGCAAGTCTTTTTGATACAAAACAGCTATGTCGTCTTCGCTGAGAGCAGATGAAGCATTCGGTTTATTTCCTTTCCCCTGTCGTTTTAAATCCTTTTGTTTTGAAACCAAAGCTTTTCGAGTCTGTTCAAACTGTAGATCTTTCTTGATACTTAAACCATAGTTTTTCTTTTTTAAATGTGTTTCGAAGCTGGCTACCATACCGCGCAGGGAATTTGGTTCGTAATCCTTATTTTGTTTTGTACGAACCTTAATAATAAACTCGCTCAGGTAAAGGTTTAATTCCGCAGAAAGAATGTCCTCCCTCAATGCTTCTAGTCTGTTTCATTCTTGCTACTAAGAAACTCATTTAATAATGATAGATTTTGTTCAGTTTTTCTCTTTGTGTTTTCATTTTCTTGTTGTTCGATGAATTCGTCGACAGAAATGTCAAGGTCTGCAAAAAGGGGAAGCCATTTATAATATTTCGAAGCGATTGACTGAGCGAAGCGTTGGCCGGTAATTGGCGGGAAAATTCGATACTTTTTTTTCACATGTGAGAAAAATCGTCCGCGATATCTGATTGGTCGGACGATTTTTTTCACATGTGAGGAACATCGTCTCAATTACGCAATGCCTCGTAGATGAGTTTTATCTTGGCACTTGCCGAGTGTGAATATTACGGTATGTATATAATAAATTAAGAGAACTGCATATAATTTGCGGCCCCCTTAATTAACTGCATATATAATGATGCGGCCCCCTTAATTACCGGCATATATCATGATGCGGCCCCCTTAATTACCTGCATATATAATGATGCGGCTCCCCTTGCATAGTAATTACTTGCATATATAATGAAGCGGCCCCCTACGGCCCCCTGCGGCCCCCTAAAAATAAGGCCCGAACGGCCTCTATATTACTACTGTGGCGACATGTGACGCCATGAAAACACGATATTTTAATTTTTTTATATTTTTTGTACAAAACAGCGAAATAGTTGAAAAAGATGAGTACTTTCTATCATTGGCGTATAGCCAGCCCGACAATTTGGTCATGCTATGCAAATTTCAAATCACTATCATTATTCATTTCTTTAGAAATTGATTGTTTTCACGGTTAAATATGAACGTGAAAATATTTGCATAGCATGACCAAATTGGCGGGCAGGCTACGCCACTGCTTTCTATTATACAACAATCATTACATTCCCGAAATATATACTGTGTAAGTATGTATGTTATTTTGCATTTTGTGAGAAAGTTTAATATTAATCTCAAACGCCGCTTCGTAAGAAGTTTTGTGTTCATTCAACTGAACTGGTTTTCCGTTAAACTGTTCAATTTACTTAATCAAATTTTTGAGTAATTTCAGTTTGGTCTTCAAATTCATATGACCTCGTAAACATTTCAAGTTTTTTTTTAAATCGGCGGTGCAAGCGAAATATTTTTCTTCAATATTCAATATTTAGTAATAATTTAGGCAAAAATATTCAGTAATTCTTACATTTAATATCCCTAAAATATTTTTTCCCTCCCATTTTAGTTTGCACCCTGGGATACAAGCTTCATCGAGTTCTACTTCAAAGGTGTGATAAATAACTTACCGCAGCGCAGCGGCACTGCGATGGTCAGCGTGTAGAAAGATTTTTTTTCGGCCGTTAAACCTATCTTTTAGCATCATTTTAGTCACAAACGGCGACTCGAGGTTTCCAACAGCAATATCTGCTTCTCTGATAATTCCAGCTACTTTTATCATAGTGTCATTGTAGTTATTGCATCCATGGTCAACATACTTCCTTACACAGCGAGCAAAACTTATGTCACCAACAAAAATAATGGAGATTGAAACATCTGTTAATAACAAAACAAAGGTTTCAACTGGTCCTGGAAAAACATTAGACCAGAATGAGCTGCCGTATTACTAACAATGGAAAAAAACAATAGCAAAGGTTCGCAATACCATGGTGTGATACTAATCTTTCAAGTATTATAGTTAGAATGTAACAAGAGAAACTATAGCGTCAGGCACATGAAATCGCTCTGACCCTTAGATTTACCCTCTGGATTATTCTGAGGAATTGACATGAATGAATGATATCAATGCTACGTGTAATGAGACGTTCTTTTCTCGGCGACCGTATATAGCGTCTTGTACACGAAATGTTTTTGAGATGATAGCGCCGAACCTTAATTGGATTTGGATCCATGTGGAACAGTTTACAGTTGACATGAAAAGTCATTTAACGGCACATGTTTTCTTTTCAGTGACAACTATATATCCAATAAAATTTCGAAATTTCACAGGGATACGCGTAATGAAGCCTTCGTTTTCCGGCGACTATTTGCTCCATGCTCACAAAACATTAATTATCCCCGTCCCTCGCCTGAGAAAAAATGTAATTGTGTACAATACAGCTTGGCCTTTCAGATTGTGTCACGCCGGTAAACGGCAGGAACAGAAATTAATAAGATTTGTAATACAACCGTTACACAGACTTGGACAAAACCGCTAATGTGTCCCAATTTTGACATTTCTAGATGATGTCGAGTGTAGAAACACAGAAGGTGTGGAAAGTATGTATCAATATTGTTTTATTATAAACGTACCTGACATGTTTCAATGATATTGTATATTTTACTTTAAACAAAGCCTACATCCCAATATATGTCTACCGAAAACATGTCTAAAACCTACCTTGCGTATTTACACTCTTCGTAAAAACACTTGTTTGAACAAACCTTAAAACAATGATAAAAGAAAGACGAAACCACATAAAATCCATTTCGTCTTTGGAAGTCTAAATCGTCAAAGTAATCTGTAAATATTTTATTTCTTGAACAAAATCACGTACGTTTTACCACCTGCTCTGCAACAAACATACTTGCTTGAAAGTGAAGATGCCAGCATTTCTATAGGTTTTTTTATTTATACATAAAATATTTTGATTACAGACATTCGTTTTCTGAACAGAAACAATCTATTAGCGAATTACGACTACGATTAGCACTTACCATTTGGATTAACATTTCTATGACTCTATAGTGCAAATTACATATGCATATGATTAAATGCGCTTTACATAATTAAGTGTGCTTACCTAATTAATTACATTGTCTAGACTATTTAAACTTTACAACACTTATATGATATTAGTATAATATTACATAGGCGATTATTGAAAATTCTCGACGCTGATTGGTTGCCGTTGAGGTGATTATTACGCGATAATCACCTAAGCGATTTTCAAAATGGCGGTCGAAGCCGTTTTGTGAATTAAATGACGAAGAAATGTGCATTTTAATTTTTTTTCTTCCAAATAATCACCTATGAAATTATACTAAAACAATTATTCACCTCAGGCGAGGTGATTATCGTGAATAAAAACCTCGACTTCATCTCGGTTTTTAATCACCGATAATCACCTCGCCTTCGCGGAATAATTGTTAATTATTATCTCAACTGTGTTTATCCTAACCCACTTTGTCAACTTTCCCTGTGGGAGAAAACCAGAGCAACGGGAGAAAAGCCACGAGTATCGCCAGAGCATTCACTGACCCTTTTCACACGAGTTAGTAGCGAAAATCGAAGCCACAAACCCAGATCATTTGCTCGTAAATATGCGCAAATGCGGCATTATCTCAAGTTTACTCTGTGTTTCCTATAGTGGTAAATCCAATTTTTCCTGCAGTGTGATTTGAACTAAGCCGCTTGCCCAGGGTCTTCTTCGTGATGGCGCGCGAGAAAAGAAAAGACTCTGGCATCAACACAGCAAAAATCTGCACGATTCTTGGAGATTAAGTTCATGTGCTGTAGCGACTTTCCTTGGCACTGACCTAACTGATTGCGTGCAAATTTTTCATAGCCTTCATGAGATGAGATGATGAATTACGTAAATGTGATTCTTCATAATAATGCTTTTATGTGGAATATAAGTACAGCAACGTCATGTATCCGTGGACCAGACGCAAAGTTTCCGGACAGTAATATACCTACAGTATATTGCAGTGTTTTCTTCCTGTGGGCATGCACATTTACAATTATTGTTTCGTTGAGTTCTGGAACTGTTCGTAGCGTGCATCACATGATCGGATGACTTGAAGGAATGACATGTGTGCGCTTGAATCGCTGAAAAGAAAGCTTGCCGTACTATTATGCAGATAGCTGTTGTTTTTGAAGGTTACTACGCTGTATATTCAAGAAACAAAGGAACTGTCAATTGTACAAGCTTGGACAAGTGTAAGTTTATGCTATACTGTTAAAGAGCGAACATTTAAACCTTATTTTGTTTTATATTTAAGTAAACATTTTGTAAATTATATAGTTTCAGATGTTCAAATACAAATCCTGAAAGCCAAATTTGTACTCCAGTTTTGTCGGTTCATCGCTTCAAGTAGCATCGGCCACTATGGTGGATCCAGTACTCTCACTGCACTGTATAAATAGTTTACTGTTTACATATATAGGTTTCCATCAAATTCATAAGCACTTTATCCTTGCTTGTTTAAATCCGTTTGTCGTAAACATGCTTCATCCTTTGTTGAACAAACATCAATCCAATGCGTGCCGTTACTAAGTGTCGGTTGTAAGGTTTTGGTTTTGCGATCAAACTTGACTGCCACAGGAAGATATTTTGCACCTATCACACCGTTTCTGCAGGAAATGAGAGAATGAGTCAACTGTAATCGATCAATCCAACAAGATGGTATATTTGCGTTCTGTTTATAGCTATAGACTTTTTAGACTAGCTTGGTTTTATAAAAAGAAACTGATAATCAACTCGTAAATTTGCAATGAGCGCTTGCATTCAATACAAATTGTCGAGCATTGTGATTAGAAAGAAAAATTTAAAACTCACTGACAGTAAGATTGCAAATTGACTCTTGCAATGAAATGACGCTTGATTGTACAGCTGAGACATCAAATAATATGTTTTGTTTACCAAGAAAATGTTTTAATATGGTAAATTTTATAATTAAGAATTAACAATTAACAAGTGACGAGTGACAAGTAACGAGTGAAAAGTGACAATTGACAATCGACAATTAACATGCAATTAACAATTAACAATTAACATTTAACATTTAACAATTAACATTTAACAATTAACAATTAACAATTAACAATTAACAATTAACAATTAACAATTAACAATTAACAATTAACAATTAACAATTAACAATTAACAGTTAACAGTTAACAGTTAACAATTAACAATTAACAATTAACAATTAATGAAGTTAATTAATTTTGATAATTAATATAGTTCATTCATTGGGTATGGGAAATTGAGAACACTGTAGCACAGAAATTTCTGATCACGCAAGGCCGGATTGTTTACCTCCTTACCTGGATACTTGCAGTCGAAGAATCCTTGAAAGCATTGTAGGATAATTCCAAGGCTTGTTTTTGTACGCCTAAAAGTGTATAAATTTATATACTATGGCATAAAATTGTGTATGTTAAGCTTACGTATTTGTTGCTTGTTTACATTATTTAGTTTCAGTTGGTTCCTATAGTTTTTCTAATTTTTGTTTTATTCATATTTGAAACAATTTGCAGCATAAAAATGATATGCACGATCGATATTTTTTTAATTGTGTTTGAATATATAAAGATCGTATCCTGTGAGAGTAGGGGTAACACAGTCTTTGACATTTTGTAGTTGTTTTGATATGAACAAATTAATCCCGTGGAGGTGGGGGTAACATAGTCGCTCCTCAAGGGTTATATAGCTGGACCAAAGTCTTTGGGTTTTGACAGGCATCGCCGCTATTAATATTTTGCCTGCAAGAAATTTTGCCCGATAATCGAAAGGCTATGCCTGCGGAGGAAGCTATATTTATAGTTGTTTATTCAAAGGTTTGGAGTCGAAGAATCCTTGAAAGCATATTAGGATAATTCCAAGACTTGTTTTTGTATGCCTAAAAGTGCATAAATTTATATATTGTGGCATAACATTTTGAATGTTAAGCTTACGTATTTGTTGCTTGTTTACATTATTTAGTTTCAGTTGTCTCTTATAGTTTTTCTAATTTATGGTCAAACTGTCAAACCTTTAATTTGTCCTTGTTTATATTCCACTGTATTGTATAAATTTGTTGGGTGCAAATTTTGAGGTTTTCAAGTCGTTACACAAATAAAAACACATTAATTCAACACGCAAGAAAGTCCAGCCTGCTACACAACGTAAAATCCATACGATAGATCACTCAGTGAAAAGGCGCCATTTTGAAACTGGACTGAATAAGTCACAGGAGGCTGTGGCACTCTAGCCTTGGAGTTTGGAATTATGCGCGTTGGTACAAGTGTATGGGCTAATAAACGAAAAATGTACCACAAGCATGGCGTGGAACCGGCTATTACATACGAAATATTTAACTCCAGAAGTCGATGGCATTTTGACTTAATCGTTGTACCCTGAGCCTGCGATGCGCTGACGCAAACTCGACTTATCGACGACAAAAAAACCCAGAAAATTAGGGATTTAAGACACTGGACCTTTCAGGTCAGTGTAAAAACAAACTTACAAACCAATTCCGGCACAATGGGCAAGCGCAGTGAATCACCGCTGCTCATAAATTGCGAAGGCATATTTACCATGACGTAACAATTCATCGTTCGTTCTATGTACATTCCACAAAACATCCAGCTGTATTCGACAGGCTGAATAGGCTAGCCACGTGTACGCGGTTCGTACCTATTTTTTATTTACAATGTAGGTGTGGTGTAATTTCCACGAGACCAGAAATGCAGAATTAGCTTACGAGGCTGAGGCTTGCTTCAATACAAACCGATAAAACTAGAATTTAACACTTACCGTCAAACATGCACTGAGTAGAGGAAATAAAAAGTTCCCAAGGCTGTAGGCCGCGAATTGGTCTTTTTTTAGGCTGTGAGACTGTAATATGTGGGAATGAGCGCCAATCACTGCTGTGACTCCCAGTGAAAAGAGATATTTGGTCATCAGTACTCGCTCTCTGTCAGGACGGAGGCCAAATTCTCTGCCCCAGTGCATATAAACTATAACCACATTAACGCCTTCACTCTTAAAATAAAAAAATTGAAAAATGGATCACACTACTTGAAAAAAAAACAATCACATCATTTTTATGAAATATAATTAATATTAGCTACAACTGCATTCCTATATCATGCATACCCATATGGCCTCAATAATAGTTGACTTGAGAATTTTTTTGTCCTCTCCACTTTATCAACGAATTTTCATTTAATATTGTTACCAGAAATAATAAATATCTCCCTACAGTCCGCCGAGTCACGTCCAACATGTGAGAAATGCGCAATTCATTTATTATCTTAAGCAATTAAAGAATAATAAACATGAA
>CACRXK020001844.1:0-49069 GCA_902702795.2 Paramuricea clavata
CTTTAAAAATCGTATCTGCTCACTTGTGTTCCGTGTTCATCTTTCTTGTGATTTCCGACTTCTATTTTTAATAAAGTTTGGAGAAATCCTCATCTTTTTGGCTGAAAATCTCGCGCATGGTTTACAGAAAAACTTGGCCCCAAAACGTCAATACATTCGCTTTCCTTTCATGCCAAATTTTCGTTGTAGTTGATTCAGAAACCTCTTCTTTTCTTGCTTTTAAAACTTGCTGTAAAATCTTTCTTTGTAACAGAATCGCCATTATTCATTCTTTTTGGAAAACTAAGATTTTAAACTTGAAAAACTTTGCGAGTTTCTGACCGATTTTCTTGCATGATACACCGTTGAAAAGCTCGAATTTCACGTTCTATTTTCGTATCCGTTGCTAGGCAACCCAATAAACACGTGCTCAAATATCATGCCCGCAAGTTAAGGTGTCATGCCAGGGCGCATTCGGGCGCATTGTCCGTTACCCACTTGTCAATCTCAGGGCGCATACGGGCGCATTGGGCGTTAATGAGTTAAAGTCGAAATTACACCACAAATTGCATCGCTTTAATAGTCGAACTTAGCAGTTTGTAATGTTATTTGAACTTTTATTACAGTTATGAAATTGCTTAGCACTTATTCTTGAGCTGAAATTCAGACCACGTCATTGAGGCGGCCCCGTCGTGGATCTTAAACTCTCTATAAATAACACAATTAGTATGCATTCTCTTTTGTCGAAGGTCGAACGGAATAATAATAATGAATAACTAGAAATATTTTGCCAAATATTCCATGTGATTTTTCATTCATACTAATTATTATTTTTATTATTATTATTTAATATTACTTATTTAATATTACAGATCTATTAATTAATAACATCTGATTTCCAAGGGGAATATATAAATAAAGAACTAACCTAACTCAATACAGGAGCTTAATTTTCCTATTTACAAACGAATGACTTGATTAGTACTATTTACTGTTCACACATGCACGTTTTGTCCAATCATTATAGTCAGCTCGAGATAATTGTTTTATTTACACATAAGTACTAAAGTAAGGAACGACCTACAATGACCTACAACCACCTACAACCACCTACTACGAGCCTACAAGATCTACAACGATCTACAATGGTCCTCTGACAACCTACAATGATCTACAACGACCCTGCAATGATCTACATAGCGACCCAACAATGACTTACAACGACCCTGCAATGATCTACATAGCGACCCTACAACGACTTACAACGACCTATGTTGAACGTCGCGATGCATGGCGATCATAACCTAAGTATCAGGTTCTATTTTACAAATAATAGCCTGAGCAAAGTTTATATTCAAACTGTCGCAGGAGAAATTTAAATTTCACACAACGACAACAACAATCTAATATAGTAAAATATATCAACAAGAATAGTATAATCTAGATAGATAGATAGTTTATTTAAAAAAAAATACATAGCAGCCAACCGGCTGAATTGCATAATTTGAATATTACATGTGTTGGAAATGTAAAAAGTTAAACTATGTAATGATTAATATATATTACAATAAGAATACTCAAACTAGGAACTAAAAAAAGTTAAAATTAGGTCTTAGAGTTGTAAGTTAAATGTTAAAATTACGTCTTTAAAAACTTTTTCGCAAACATTGCTGGGATGAAGGAGTGTCTGAATCTGTCTGTGTGAATTCGTGGAAGATCATACTAATGGTACTTACGAAGATTTAGATTGGGGCCATGTCTTGACGGTAAAAGACTGAAGAGCTTGTGCGATGGTACTGAGATTCTTTCAAACTGGTTATCGCAGAGTTCTTGATGTCTGTTATGTAAGGTGGTTAAACCGCCAATTGTCCCATATTAGCATCATAGGTTTTACTCTCAGGTCAATGATTGATAATGCTCTCTTTTGTACTCTCTCAATATCAGCACTCAGGTACTGGGGCAATGCGCACCAACCAATCAATGACAGATTAAAAAACTTTTTTCTCATAGACAAATTAGATTTACAATCGAAATACGTTTCAGGCCTATTTATTTATTTTTAATGCATATTTTCATTGTTTTGAACAGGTTCTTATTTTTAATAAGCGACCACAACAGTCAGCAGCAATTTATTATTGCGGTCAATCAAGTGGAACTGGAGGTCATTATTCTTAAAATAATAACCTCCTTTTCTGCCTCAATGACCCTAATAATAACCTACTGTTCTATCTCACCGAGATAGAACAAAAAACAATGAAAATATGCATTAAATTGGATAATGCACGAACTCCTTGGCCTTCTTAAAAATAATGACCTCGCACTCGGTCATTATTTTTAAGAAGGCCTTGGAGCTCATGCATTATCTAGCCTGCAAACAGGCTTGTTTGCAGGCTAATGCATTATCCTATATATAGGCACAGAATAAAGACATACAGAAGTGTAACTTCCATTACAAAACTTTAAGGTGCTTTTTTACCGAAATAGCTGGCCGCTATGTTCTTAGCAAGTGGGAGGCATTCACCCCCCTGGAATATTAAATTTTCAATATGCTTTCAGGGAGGTGACTGCCTCTCTTTAGGGCACTTGCTAAGAACATGGTGACTGAAAAAATCCCTTACGCGAAATTAACCTGAAGTGAGATCTCTGTATGTACTTCCCTCTGTGATATAGGCCTGATCGCAGATTATGGCGATCACGACTTTTGAGTGATGATATTTATAAATTTTCAATTACTTCAGGACACTTCGGCACTTTGCGCCAAATTGTAATTTAACAACATAAAATGCTCACTGAGTTTTCAGCGATATACATACCCTTTTCTAGATATATACCTAATAATAATAAACGAACGAACGAATGTATTCCTTCCACTTGTGAGCTCATTTACCATTGTCATATAGTAAATGTCCAGGCCTTGTGACCCTGGATGGGCACTTAAAAGGAAAGAATACACACACACAAAGGTTTATTTATTCAACCATTACAAGAGAACGATTGAACAACTGCGCATGAACGAACGTTCAAAGTGAATGCCTCTTGTTAGCCACCTACAAAATTATTATTAGCATAACAATATGTCTCACCCCTTACAAAAATAAACTATAGTTTTTAGCTAAAAACTATAGTTTTTATCACAAAAACTATAGTTTTTAACTAAAAACTATAGTATTCAAGAAGAAACTATAGTTTCATTATAAAAACTATAGTAATCAGCTAAAAACTATAGTTTTATCATGACAAAAAACTACAGTTTTCAGCTAAAAACTATAGTTTCTATGAAGAACTATAGTTTCCAGTAAAAACTATACTAATCAGATAAAAACTATAGTTTTACCATCACAAAAAACTATAGTTTCTTTGAAAAAATATAGTTTCCAGTAAAAACTATAGTATTCAGGTAAAAACTATAGTTTTTCCCTGTTTTAAAACTACAGTTTTTAACCGGTGGGTAAAACCTATAATTTTTAACCACAAAAACTATAGTTTTTAGCTGAAAACTATAGTTCTTACAATAAAACTATAATTCAAAGTAAACTTTGGATAAAACTACAATTCGTAAAATAACTGAAGTTTAATAATGCACAAAACAATAGTTTTTTGTATGTCTATTACAAAGCTACACTTTTTCGAAAATATTACAATTGTTTTCTTTGCTAAATTAAAGAATAGTTTTAATGTTCCATTCAATCTAAGTATTTTCCTATGTATTGCATGATTTGCTACAAAATGTTTATTTATGCACTAGACGCATTTACATTAAACTCGAAATGTACTGGAGTTTTTATAGTTTTCATGGTCAAATGTATTGTCTGAGTGTTGTATGTGGTTTTGTCCTGCTTCTACAGGATGTCTCAATAAAAAGGTCATCCTACTTTAGAGGACCCTATATAGTTGTGTGTATATAATATTGATTATTGTACTGAAGATAAATCGTTAACAATTGGGAAGACTAGGCATTTAGCTTACGAGATTATTTTTATAACATTTCAAAATTTATCGGTGGAAATCGCATATTTTTACCTTGGGGCGTATAAATATAGGAAATGCATTAATCAATTAATCAATGAACTTCGCTTGTGCATTCATTTAATTAAAAGATCACGAGTTCATATCCATCAATTTTAGAAACGCATATAGGCTTTATCTTCAATAGTCTGTTTATTCGATCAGTTTCCTACAGTGAAAACATGCGACTTTAACCTGAAATTGTCCTTTCACTCGTTTTTTTCCAATACTCTGCTTTTAATGATACAAAAATATGTTAGGAGATAGCTAAATGATTACCCACACTGTACCCAGCCATCTACTAAAATTAGATTACCTTATTGTGACACCCTGTAATTAGAACAGAAAACTAATTAATGACATACGCGGTTTTCGATCTGTATTCCCCGGCTATGTGACTACTCCATTTCAACCATATTTGGCATGTCAATCAGATAGGTCTTTTTGTTGTGACAAACTTTGATGCACTTGGAGATTATTTCACTCATGTCCAGTGTAACTACTTCTGGTGATTCGGTAACTTGTGATATAAAATCAGATGTTATGTTCAAGAGAGTACATTTATAAAGGCGGTCTCTCAATACATTAAGAAGAGTGCATGCAAGAACATTGGCTTTAGAGCAACCACATTGCTCGTGATGCTGGATGTCACAATTGCACTTCTTTACGGTAACCAATCCATTTATTTTACAATATAATGTTCTGCCCTGACGTTTCGCGTTGACGTAACAATTTTTACGCTTCGTCGACCTCTGATACTTATCACTTTCGTACAGCTTCCCATTTAATGCAAATCTGTTGTATTCGTAGACAACGCGGTTCACCACTCCTCCAACAGCTTCAGTTAAGGGTAGACTTTCGTCGACGGAAACATTGCGAACTTTAGCTTTTACTAAATGCTGTTACATTCTGGGACAATTTGACAGCCTTTTTCATTAAGGATTTCCCGTGCACCAAGTTGTCCAAGACTTCAGAAACGATATCGTTACCTTGCACACTTTGTTTCATAAAGAGAGGCAATGTCTTCATGATAGCATAGGTTTGGCACACCTGGTCAGAAACATATTGTGTTCCTTGGATCATGTTCTTGAGAGTCGCGTTGTTACTCTCGAACACGAAAGTAGATACAGCCCACAATAGTCCACACATCTGGGTACTCTTAGCCAAGTGAGACAGCTGATGAACATTAAAGGAGCAATGAGAAACGCCATACAACTCTTCCATCTTCACAATGAAAAGATCAAGTGCAGCCTTAACTTTCGCTAAGCCATCTTTTAAAATACAAGTGCCAAGCAGCTGATGAAGACTCCATACAAAAAGGAAGTAGTGGTTGAGGAAACGAAGTGGAAGAACACCTTGCAAGATGATAAGCGAGTAATACAAAAGAAATGTTTTATATTCATTAGCTTCCCAATGCTCTCGTGTTGCTATGGATCTTGGCAGGCGTCATACTTCTTTCGGAACAACGATATCTTTTAAATGATTGTCATACATTTTTTGTTTCAATGGCTGTCCAATGTACCATGGGCTTTCATGGTTGTTGCTGTCAAACCAAAGAGACACGAGTTGTCGTGTCACTCCAAGTAGAGAACAATGAAGGAAATCAGGAACGAAACCATGAACGAGATCAAAATGTCCAAGTTTACTCAGCATACTCGGCCCTTTCACGCCAAACTGAGGAGTTTTCTTCTCAAGTGCTTCTAACGCCAATAACTCCATTTCATGATGCATACGTTCTTTTTGATCCTCGTCAAATGGATATACTCTCGCATTACCTCTACCACGTACTACTTGTATACCTTTAATATGGAATAAATAAATGTGTAAAACAACAAAACATTAAAAATAGAAAAACTCCTCAAAGAGTAAAAACAACTCTACTTAAGGAGTAAAATTTACACCAAAAATGGAGTAAATAAAGGAGTAAAATTTACTCCAAAAAAGGAGTCGTTCTGTACCTTTTTTATTTACTCCACTTTTGGAGTCAAGTCGACTCCTTTGGAGACAAAATGACTTCTATATATCGGAGTAAAGAAAAGTCTTTAACTAACTTTAGAAATCAATAAAGACATTTTTCAAGTCAAAATAATTTATTATCCCTACAAGTAAGGTATATTATAGCAGGAAATACAATTTGCTGTAGCATAATATAATGAAATACTCTTACACCCTATAATATTGTAATGAAGTTCTAAATTGACTAGAATGATATCATGAATACATGATTAGAATGATATCATGAATACATGTGCAATACAATTACAAGCCTATTTCATATTACAAGAACACATTGGTATTGAAGGAACTAGATACTGTTCCGAAATATCACTTACTCGAACCGTCCTGACCGCATAGCTCAGTTGGAAGAGCATTGGGCTAGTATTCCAAAGGTCGTAGGTTCGAATCCCACCGTGGCCGGACATATTTTTCAAGCTCGCCCGGTGTGGATATGCACTCAGAGTAACATCACAAACATACAAATTACAAGCCTGTCAGCATGAATTGAACCTGCAGCACTGCAATTCTACCGCAGCCCTCTGACCTAAAGAGCCCTTTTGCCAAGAGGTAACCACAAGTTGTTGTATGTATACCATGGTGGTGTCATTGGTAGTGTATTAAATAAACTGCCCAGGATGACACTTTGGTTACAGTAGAGCTTGATCGACTGTCAGGGTGATGGACTCTTAGGGCTTCAGGACCTTTGACGGTTAAAAAGCTGATCAGTATCACCTGTAGGGCAGCAGGTTCCATTCTCAGCACAGTACCGGCTATTACATAGTTATTGTTAAAAAAATTTACATTTACAGAAAAGCTTTAACCCATTAAGTGGCAGCACTCTCTCCTTAATGAGCAAAAATTGTCTGACCACATTTGACAGAAAAAATAAAAAAGTAAAGCAAATTGCCACTTACAGTAAAGGGTTAATATTCTGTTCAATGTAGAAACTTTACAAGTAAAATATACTGCATGTATTAAATGTATGTAGTGTCACTTCTCAATCAAACATGTCAAGCAAGTCCATTAGTAAAAATTTAGTACAAAACAAGCTGTATACCACAAGTCGGCAACTCCATCCCTTGCATGGTTTTGTAATTCACAAAAATGCTCTCCAGCAAAAGAATAACATTTTCCAAATAGACCATGAAGTTCTTAGAATGCCATTAATGATTACATATAATACCACTTGTTTTGACAACTTGCCTTCTCCTGGGAAGCTAATTTGTTAAATCCATATATTAATGAGAATCCCTAGTAAGAAAAATATATATAAGGTTGATATATAACAGCAGCAAATTATTGATTGATGTTTGTGATGTTACTCTGAGTGTGCATCCACACCGGGCAAGCTGAAAAGTTAGTTTGGGCACGGTGGGAATCGAACCTGCGGCCTTTGGGATACTAGTCCAATGCTCTGCCAACTGAGCTACATGGTCAAGTCTGTTCGAGTTGATGATATTTTGGAACTGAGTCTAGTCCCTTCGATATCAGTGTACAGGGGTATTCAATGATACGATTATTTTGTGTGTGTTGGTGTCATGTACTCAGGTGAATATATTATGTTTGTGATGTTACTCTCACCAGTAGCGTAGCCAGCCCGACTATTTGGTCCCGCTATGCAAATATTTTCATGTTCATCGACTGTGAAAACAATAAATTTCTAGAGAAATGAATAATGATGATAATTTTGAATTTGCATAGCGGGACTAAATTGTCGGGCTGGCTACGCCACTGACTCTCACTGAGTGTGCATCCACACTGGGCAAGCTGAAAAGTTAGCTCGGCCACAGTCACAGGTTCGATTCCCACTGTGGCCAAGCTAACTTGCCCGGTGTGGATGCACACTCACAGTAACATCACAAACACCATATATTCACCTGAGTACATAACACCAACACACACAAAATAAAAATTATTGATTGATTGACAATGAATTTGCTATTTTTGGTTGTTTGCATACATACAAAGCAAGAAATACAAAATTCAAATGCTTTTACTCATTTAATGTAAGCATACAATTGAACTAACATCATCCAAATGAATACAACTTTTCTGGAAAAGGGTGTTTAAAATAGAAACTGTGCATAATTGACCCAAAATTCATTGTCCCAAAATCTTGCTAATGCTAAGCTAGGATTTTCCATATAAATTATATACAATCACCCACGATTTGGCACGGTATTACCCCTGGGCCCAGCTGGGTAAAAAGATCTCTGTGACTGTTTTTGTCAATTTATACATTTCGAGACTGTCTGCAAAAGTATGAGTGATTGATCACTTGTTGGTTCACTTTATTGGGAAATGTGCTTGTACTATATAACTCAGTCTGGGTGATTTGTTTTGGCAAGCCTGCCCATCTAAAGAGGCTCATGTAACCAGACATTCATCCAGGGAAAGCGAGCTATAGCCAGGTTAGCTGGGCGGCTCGCCTCTATATAAGCAGCCCCTTACACATGTTTTAGGCTGACTGATAGCTGATAGGAGGGCTACCATAGCAAGCACAAGCCATACACTGGGTAATGATTTAAACATATTTTAATTGTTCAAACAAACGAAGTTTGCCCCAAGAGCGCATGCGCTCATCTAGGGGGCTCACTCCTTACAATTGCACACAGTATTTCATAACATGCCAAGTATATAATAAAAGAGAGGGAAAAAAGAACTGACAGAAGTCAAGAATCGTGCGGATGAAAACGTTTTGTTTCATTTATGTATGACTGCACAAGAGAAAATAACTCTCTGTTTAATTCTAATGATAATAAAGATGATCCATGCAAAAACATTTCAACAATTTGTGCGTCGTTTATTCTTGACCAATCGTCAGCAAACAACTGAGCAGCAGAGGAGAGCAGTTTCTGTCTTTGGGCAGCAAAAATTGGACAATAAAGAAAATAATATTTTATAGTTTCAGTGTTAAAACCACACATACAAACTGGGGATACTTTACATCTTATTTTAAAGAGGTAGAAATTTAGTGCACAAGCACCTAAGCGCAGGCGAGTGTGATAAACAGAGGAAAATCTATCATTTGATAAATTATAAATGCCATTTGGAACAGGTAAGTCAAAAATGCTAACTAAAGCATTTTTAAAGAAATCGAGTGAAACTAGCGAACGCATCTCGATATTTATACTATTCCACAGTCTTGTAACGTTCAGTGTGACTATTAAAAAGAGAAAAATCTGAAACCGTTCTTAGAGAATAGTTTGTTCTTTCGGAGACTTGTAAAGGAAGTAATTCTTTGAGATAAGATGGACTCAGGTTATTTACAATCTTATAATATAAGCTTATGGATTTTTCTTCTAGTAGACATACTTTCCCATCCCACTTCTTGCATGAGACGATGCTTACTAGTTCCTTTTATTGCCCCGGTTACAATCTTAGCTGCCTCATATTGTACATGCTCAAGTAGATCACAATCACTGGCTATACCGTTGTCCCACAATACGTCCGCATACTCCATAACAGGACGAATAAGTGATTTATATAACTTGCCTAGAGTGTCTCTACTCACTTTAAATTTTAGGCCTTTTAACATATTTAACTTTTTATTAGCATTTTCAAAAATATTTACAATATGGGCTTTCCAAGAGAGGTTTGCTGTAAGTTTGACGCCAAGATGAGTATGTTGCAGAACTTCACAAATTTTCTCGTTTGCAAAATAAAGATCGGGATGGGGTGGTTTGAGTCTTTTAACTGAAAAAGTCATGCATTTTGTCTTCTTTATATTTATAGTAGCAAGCCATCGTTTTGCCCATTTTTCTATTTCTATAAGATCATTATTTAATTTTGTTGAAGACGTATCTGGATTGTCAACAACATCATACAAGGAAGTGTCGTCAGCATGTAATAAAGAATGGGATTCAAGGTTTTCAGTGATATCGTTTATATAAATCAAAAAAAGCAACGGACCAAGTACGGACCCCTGAGGCACACCTGCGTTTATATTTTTCCACTGTGAATACTGACCATCTATGACCACTCGTTGTTTCCGATTAGATAAATAACTTTCAAACCAACTTAATAAAGGGTCCTCAACACCAATTAATTGAAGCTTGTGTAAAAGACCCTTGTGCCAAACTCTGTCAACGCTTTACTGATGTCAATGAAAACCATTCTTACTTCTTTGCCTTGCTCAAATGTCTCGTGGATCTTATGTACTAAATATACTAGTTGATTTACTGTCGAATCACCTGGCCGATAGCCTGATTGCAATGGGTTTAAGAATTTTATATCCAACAAAAAATTGTAAAGTCTTGTAAAAACGACTCTTTCAATTATTTTAGATAATGAATCTAACAATGAAATCGGCCTATAATTCAACTTTGACTCACGATCTACTTTGGTTTTAAATAATGGAATAACATTTGCTGCTTTCCATTGCTCAGGAAAAACACCTGACGACAGTGAAAGGTTAACTATATACGTAAAGGCGCTGGTTATACCGTCTGCACAAATCTTGATAATTCTATTGCTTATACCGTCTGGACCACATGCTTTACTAATATTTACTCCACGTAAGAGGCAATTTATTTCATATTCGGTAGCAATCACGTTTGACAAAATGACAGAAGACTGGAAAGATATAATATCATTAGGAATAGTCGCAGCACCATCGTCAATGGTACTCTGATTGCAAAAATAATCATTCAATACTTCAGCTTTCTCTTTAGCTTCGCTAATTATGTTTGGACCTTCCATGAGTGTTGGGACCGTTTCGCGCATTTTTTGCCCATATTTTGCCCATATTTTGCCCAAGATTTAACAATCCCCCACCATTTTTTTGAGCTTACCTCGGGTTCCTGAAGCTTATTATTTAAATTTGCATAGTAAAGCGCTTTATTTGATCTTATTAATGTTGTGGTATAATTTCTTTGTGCTCTATATTTTTCCCAAGTTACTGATGTTTTTGATCTAGAATAATTTTTTAACAGTCTGTTTCGCTTCCTAATAGCCTTTCTGACCTTACTGTTCATCCAGGGTTTATCGTGTGGGCGGATAACCACCACTTTTCTATGAATATGTTTCTCTTTGATACGGTACACACGATCGTGCTTTCTAGCTACGACAGTTCCATCGACTGAATAAACTTTCACGCCTGGCGAACATAACTCTTTTACATTCAATAATAAACGATGATTGATTTTCGTCAAATCTTCGTTAATGTAGATCCGTTTGCAGCTAAGATTTCTTTTTCCTCTCATGAACTTTAGCTTGGTAAAATAGCCGTTTAACTTCACAAGTATAGCTCGAGGCTGTGAAGATGCTTGACCTTCGCCTACATTTAGGGCGTTAGCTTGTTTTAATTTTCTGACACAATGTGCTCGGTCGATGTCGTCACTAGTAACATCAATTTTGAGTTCGTCTTTACACAAATCAATAACTATTTTATAACAATTTTCATCCTTTGCTTCGGGTAGACCGAAGATTCTGATATTATTTCGCCGAGAGTATTGCTCGTTTTCATTCGCTTTTGCTTCTACAATGACGAATTTTGACTTGAGCGAAGCTACTTCATCCTTGAGTGAGGCAATCTCTTCTTGTAGCGGTTGGATTTTGACATCAATTGCGGTGTTAACAGCACTAACAATGACATCCTTGAAAATGCTGGAATTTTTTAAATATTCGTCCATCATCTTAGCGAATTCGGCAAAGGAGCCTTCGGCCTGGCTGGCAGACCTAGTCATGATTCCAGTCGACATCTTAAATTGCTCAAACTTTCAAATTTAAATTAACATTTTGAACGATACTCTCGAAAATAACTTCCCAAATTGATTCGCTCTTCAAATGCTTTAGTTTAAATATGAGAACGTCTAAAAGCTGTAAAATCTACACACAGAACATTTAAGTAATCGGAGCTCTAAAAGGCACGTGGGCTAAATGCAATATGCTGTCAAATGTGACTGCATTTCAAACAGATCACATATATATTAATTAAAGTATACATATTTAACACGAAATACAACATACATGTATATCACATAAATAAAGCCCCGTTTACACGAGCAAATTTTATTTGACAAATTTCATATGTCAGAGATATTTTGCTTGTGTAGATGATAAATTTGTGACAAATTTATTTGAACAACAAATGCTTTTGATGAAATGAAATTTGTCAAAAAAAATTTGCTCGTGTAAACGGGGCTAACAACACATATAAGTAGAGATTGTAGATTAGACTTATAGACTTCTGCTAATACAAATTAATCGAAAGTTAAAACTGAACGTCTTGATCGGCAAATCGGCGGCGAAGCGACTAAAATACAGGCCTTCGTCTTCGATATTTTAAAAATATAACTATACAGTATATCAAGTAACTTTCCGCACACAAATAAGTAAATACACAATAAACATACCTTTGAAAACAAATTCCATGTATCTTATTAGGTCTTTACAACTTTATAAGTAGAAAATTTGAATAAATATCATTCACATTTGAATGTTTGCTCCCGAAGGATTGAACTTGGCGCTTGGTCTTTGTGTGAACCAGATCGAATTACTACAACACGTGATAGATTCTAAACATGCTAATTGGTTGAAAATCTGGAACTTCCACTTGTCGCAAATTATATTCAGCAGAATTCAGCAGCAGAACATTCCACACGCTCCAATTACAGATTTAGGCAGCAAATAAAAAATATAGATGACTCGCTGACAATTTCTGGCTACATTCGATCGCCGCATGTGACAGAGCCGATATACAGTATAATACATCAATGGCATCAATCTGACTTAGCAACATTCGAGTAACCAAAAACGGAAAATTAAAAAAAAGACTTTATATCTCGAACTTCGTGCTTTTCGCATCTGACTGTATTCAATACTTTAATAGAGTATAGCCTCCAGCAGAAAAACTCTTGGATTCTCAGGCACATTAATTATATATTGTAATAATTTACTCCAGGTCCAGAACAATTTTACTCTTTTTTGGGAGTTGAAACGACCCCTGGAGTAAAATTAAGGAGTACAAATTACTCCATAATTTCTACTCCTAAAAGCGCGTTTAGTTTACTCCTCCAGCAGAGTTAAATTGACTCCTGATGGAGTAAATTGTGGAATACGCGCCGAAGTGGAGTAGTTTTAACTCTATTTTGGGAGTAGATTTTACTCCACAATTTTTACTCTCCCGAGTTGAGTAGTTTTAACTCCTATGGTGGAGTTAAAATAACTCCTTGAAATTAACAGTGTAAACAAAACACTCAAAACAGCACACGTGTGACATATTTTACCTTCAGTTGCCAGCAGTTCAAGTTCTTCAACAAGTGGCTGTAGTAGAAGTTCCATCTTTACTTTGCATTTGGAAAACCACAATGCTGGCATAATAATATTCTTTTTGCGGAGATCCACAGGCAGCTCTAAAATAGTGCATTGTATTGGCCAAAGATCTTTATTGGATGATCTGCATAAAAACAGAAGATAGGGTATACCATCGTAATAAAGTACTTTTAAAAAAATGAAACATGTAACAACCTATTCAATCATAACATTAGATTATAGGACACTTGGTTGAGCGTTAGATCCTTATTAGTTGATCATAACTCATGTGATATATAACAGACAAGCATTGTGACGCACAAGCGTACGAAAATCAGCCTAAGAAAATTTCTAGCCTTTGACCCATGTTCCCAGAAGAAAAAAAATTTCCACCCAGCTGTATCATAGAAAATATCTTCAAAATAAAGCAAGAAAACAAATATCTGTCACGGAAGTGACTCTACAGTTTTCAATTATCTTTCAAATTAGACTAAAAAATGACACAGTCAATGTTCGAGTCATATGCCCTTTAAGTCTATAAAAGGCATAAAATACATACCGAAAGACAGGAACTCCATCAGCATTCCACAGCAGAGAAATGTCCTTTTCGCCATAACCATGAACATCCTTCAATTTTTTGTACAACTCCCCATCAATGGCATCTGTTATAAACATATCATCATCATGATCCTTCGCAGGTGGGTTTAGTATACTTTCTGCAACAGAATCATCCTGCAGTATCAACTGAAGTTGAGATTGCAATGACCAATAAGAAAAATACGATTTATTGCTCTTTGCACTTTCCACATCCTTTGATACATAGCATGAGCACACTTTATCTTTGTCACATTTGCTACTTGGGCCAAAGTAAAAAAAACACTTTTCACAAAAGTAATGATGCACAAATGTTTGGTGATCAAATTTTTTGTAAAAGAGATATTTTGTCTGTGGAACAACATTTGGCAGATGCATGTTCATTATAGTAAGAAAGTCACCCAGTGCTTGATCTGTCAGTTGGTGTTTTAAAACGAAGGACATTAGGAGCACAAGTGATTGGTCATGAGTTAAATCTGCACCTTCATAAATTAGCTGGTTTCCACCGTTTACAAAACCATGATCACTATGCTGCTCCTGATGAGAGCCATCGCTGAAATGGGAGTCATCCGAGTCATGATCACTCCATCCATCCGAGACGTCACTCCTTCCATCTGAGACATCGCTCCATCTATCTGAGTCATCACTTGATCTATCCAAGACATCACTTCCTTCTTCAAGAGGGCTATCACTCCATGTGGAACCATTTTCAGAATGTTCACTGCTTTGGTCACTCACAGATTTATTGAAATCAATATCATCAACATCCCACAATGCATCTTCCTCGATAGCATCAATTGTTAGTTGCTCATTACTGCAATTATTTAATTGGCTTAAATTGTCAGTGGCTGGTGTATTGTTAGAGCTATTTTCTGAGTCACCTTGACCATCACAATACTGTTCACTTCTCCAACGAGTCGTTCTGGGAATAACCGCTGTGTCGTCCCTTAAATATTCTTTGTATCGTCTTTTTGACATAATGGTACAACCGCTTTACAAGTTTTTCTCTTGTATGTCACCTAAAAGTAAATAATTAATATATTTTAAGAATTAGGTTTACTGGTTATTTCAACTTCCACTGAAGTTCTAGTAACTTCAACTGAAGCTGTGGTAACTCTTCAAAAAATAGAGTACTGCAAAATAAAATTTCTTTTAATTATTAATTTAATTAAACAGCTGGACATTATGCATCAGTCAAATCCAAGTGTACCCATCTCCCCCCCCCCTGTAAAGCACATCCTGGGGGTTGGGCATTTGAACTCAACCTTTGCCCGGGGGCAGGGTATTTGAAATGAAGAATTTGGAGATTTTACAATCACCGATTGTTTGATAATAATATAAAACAAAACAAAACAATACAGGTTTCAGACCACTTCCTGTCATTCCAATTGACGTGTTCCTCAAATATTGATTCAATACATTACCTCGGGCTGACCAATTCATTTCATCAAGTTCCTCAAAATATTCATACACTTCCTAGTATAATTGTAAACTTCCTGTTGAATAGTTTGAATGCACCAATCACCTTTGTTGTTTGTGCAACTAACCAATCATAAATAGAAAGGAAGTGACCAGAAATGATCAAATTCTTGGAATTGGCTCTTTCACAGGAAGTGTATGAATATCTCAAGGAACTTGATGAAATGAATTGGTCAGCTTGAGGTAATGTATTGACTCAATATTTGAGGAACACTTCAATTGGAACGACAGTAATAAATATTAGTCAAACTCTTCCATGGCAGAATATTCAATATAAGCCAGTCAAGTTGTAGTTGAAAAATGCATAAATTCGAACCACGCGACAAACTTTAAAAATAAATGTGCTAGAGCATGACAACAGCAAAACACGCTAGAGTAGGATGCACAATACTTGGTAGCCTGCAACACAGGCAAAATATGTGGTAATTGATATATTAGTCAGAGGGCAATTGCCCCAAAAGTCGAAGAAGGTATTCTCTTTATTTTCAGGTACCGGTAGTTGGATAATCTACTCTTCTTGGATAAACAGCCCAGCTGTCCCCAGGGTGGGGGATTTGCTACTGATTTTTTGCCCCGCTGCGAGGCATTTTCACGTATTTTTATCCCTGTCCCCGGGAATATGTCACATATTTTCAAAAAATGCTTCGGAGTTGGCCTGGGGGGAGATGGGCATGCTTGAATTTGACTGATGCATTAACATTTAACATTTCATAATACTTGCAGGTTTGTTTGATGTTGTGTATCCCTATTCTGTAAAGTATCCCTACTACCGTAAACCTCTGAAATTATATAAGAACTCCCCGATAATAAGCCCCCCCCATGTAGAAGCCCACCACATGTACTAACGCTCACCTCATTCCAAATATAAGCCCACCGATGCAGGAGTCTTCTACAGAACGATATTTAAAAACATTGTCTTTATAGCTTACTATGTTAATCATTTATTTTCCTGTTTATGACTGACTTATGTTCGACTTGTTTATTGCTAACACAAAATATCGTTAATGTATAAGCCCCCCCCTTGTATAAGCCCATCAAAAATCGCTTACACAAGTATATAAGCCCAGGGCTTATGGTCAGAGGTTGACGGTATGGTGTTATCTCGAAATGCCTATTTATTAACCCATTAAGCTGCAGAGCTTCCCCATTGATGAGTAAAATAGTCTGGCATTAGACAAGTAAAAAAATAAGTCGGGCACACTTATTGATTGTGGCTCAATGGGTTGATCAAGAAGAGTACAGTATATTTAACTGAAATTTGGGTATTTGTGATATTTAAATTTAATGAATTTCTGGTATATATGATATAGTAATTTTTAACTGTTAAGTGAAGGCTGAAATAATTACTGAAATATATTTGAACATGGCTGGAGGCGCTGGACTCATGGACAATACGTTGTATCATTGTGTTTTTACTGTATACTTGAAATATTCTACTGCCTCATTTTTAATAACCTCACAGACTATTTTCAAAACCTAGTTGTGACTTCAAAACCAAGTTGTGACTTCAAAACCAAATTAAAATCTTTCAATTTATATCATACAGTGTATATTATAAAATAAAGACTCGCTGCTAAATTTATTATTAAAGAGTCAGCAGAAGACATAATATTAATCATATTATGACTAAACTTTATAATTATTACAGTTAAACATACCTTGAGAAACTCTGACCTTATTGTTTAGTACCATCCAGATTGAGTAAATGTTTTAAATATGATTGTAACTAAAATATTTTCATAACCAAATCCACAAAAAGCAAAGTGAATGTCAAATCATGCTCGATCGAATATAAAAACGCGATCGGCGATTCACAACATGACGACACCGTACAGTACAGGGGCGGATTCAGCCCAAAATGTGACCGTAGCATTTTCCAAGACCTCGCATAGCTAGGGGGGGTCCGGGGGCATGCCCCCCCGGAAAATGTTTGAAATTTGAAGCCCGGAAATGCCATTTCCTGCGTTCTGAGCACTGCATGTGACCATTAAATTTGTCCTCATTGTATTCATTTCTCAAGCAAAAATAAGCCGAAATGATCTCAAAATGTAAACTATTGCTCGCGTATATTTTAACATACGATATCGGTATGATACTCGTATCATACGCATATCATTATCAATTGAATACCGAAATGCATGTATCATCTACGAACACGTGTATCATACGAATACGCATATCATATGAACGCGCGTATGATATGAATACGCGTATCTTACGAATATATATGCTTACAAACAAATATTAGCTCGCTATAAAACACGATATATATACGCGCGTATCATAATTCGCGTATTAATTCCAATACATGCAGGTATACTGTACATACGCGCACAAACACTTTAATAAAGCGAAGTTAATAGCGAACACTATACAGTAAAAACTCAAATTAAAATATAATGCGCATCTCTTATCATTCATAAGGCTTACCTGACTGGAAATGATTCGTTTTACTATCTGATTTTATTTCTACCTCGACGCATATAAATCCTAATTAGCTTTACGACGGCTTTCATTTGAAATGCGCACAACCGTACTGTGGGTTCCCAATAGCATGTTGTTGATGAGCCAAACACAAATATCAGATATTCCATCATTCTGGAGCAGTAGCCAATTTCATGCCACCGTAGCAAACTATAGCATTTGCCCCATTCCGATTGGTTTGCTACGTTTGACCGTAGCAAACCAATCAGAATGCCGTATATGCCAATTTTCGCTATGGTCAGATTCAACCTTAATGAATCTGACCGTAGCGAAAATTGATCATATATGGGCAACACGCTACGGTGTATTTCTGAAGGATGATATTTTCTAAGCTATAGTCCATTGCGTAATGACCCGCAAACGGGCAATTACAACCGTATTTTCGGGCGGGAATTCTTAAAACAGTTAACGTTACGTATTATAAATGTCATCAATTTGTCAAAATAAAATGTTTTAGAACATATAAAACTAAATAAAATAAAACCTTGAAATATAAACAAGGAAAGTAAACAAAATATTGCTAAATTATATTTTAGATTGATTTTATGATCCATGTTAGAACTGGCCTATGGAAAATCTGACCGTAGCATATGCTACAGTTGCAACGGTGTAAATCCGCCCCTGCGGTATTCTCAACCTCGTACCCAGGGCTAGTCGCGAATTGAAGGTGGCGACGTAGCCCTGGTAAACGCTGGTCACGTGACTCCAACATTACGTAATTGTTACTTTTCTCAACCGGGGGGTGAATAGGTGAAACTCGAAGACAAACAGTTTTTATCTCCGAAATTCTTCAATCTTTCCTGTAAATTTTGCATTTCAAGCTTTTCTCAAAGTACGGCGATCGATCAAATGCATCAATACTTTCTGTAGAAAAAACTCAGTGAGATTTGTTCCAATGAGACGTTTAAAAGACTTGGATATGTCGCTAAAGACGCTCGATCATTGCACAGGTTTATGGTTTAGTACTTTGTTCAGTTTGAGGCGACTTGCGAAGCAAATGAATGCAAATTCAACTCTTGTATAATGACTAAAAGTTGGTTTGTAGAGGGACAACTTATACAAAATATGTGAATACATTAGCTTCAAACTAGGGACAAGTTCATGGACATCCCTAATATATGGACATTGATATTTCAGCAATATGTAAATATGACTATTAAGAGAGCTTGCCTGTAAGAACCGCAGAATGTGTGGCAGATATGAACTAGGGATCCAAGGATAGTGTAAAGTTTCAAATTGAAAAAGAGACTGCAAGAACTGTATCAGTTAAAGTTACATATTTCATTTGCAGAATTTCAGCACCACTTTCTTAGCTACAGGATTGCGTTGCAGATCGGAAGAACATTTGCCTGGTGTGAGTCGTGCGAAATTACATGGCCGAAGGGCCTGTTTACATGGAGGTAGGGTGATCCTATCAGGAGGGTTACCCTGGCAAGCGGGTCAGAAAATAGCGATCGTTTACATGAGGTAGGGTTACCCTACTGCTAGGGCGGTGTGGCCCGATAGGGTAACCCTACCTATGCGTGGTCGCTAAGCCGTGTGTATTAGAAACATGGCGCTCAAACGCAGCGTTCTCGTCCAAAAGCAAAGCTTCGTTCTCTGCTTCCTTATGTGTGGATTGCTTATCCGTTTTATTTTTTCTGGTGTTGTTTAAAATACTCCCCAGGCTGATATGCATAATCTTGCGACCCCATCGTTGTTTGTCTAGCAGGTCACAGTAGGACGTATAAAACATGACACGTTGCTAGGATCACCCTACCTGACGAGTTTACTTGGCTTATGTAAACAAAAAGATAGCCCTGCTGCTAGAATGACCCAATCTGTTTGATAGGGTAACCCTACCCCTAGAGTAACCCTAGGGCGCATGTAAACGCATCTATAAAACACATTAGACTAGGGTTACCCGCTTGCTAGGGTACCCTCTTAAAAGGGTCACCCTACCTCCATGTAAAGAGGCGCTAAGGCTAATACTATCATAATCCCTGATCTTTGGTTGTAGCCTCCCGTTTCATACGAGTTGTGGACGGCTCATGTTTCTATTAACAATGCTGTAAGCGAACAAAATGTCGAACTGATGAGAGATACAATTCTATATTTCGCTATTTAATGTCTGTAATCAGGTTTACATGAATCTTCGCGAGACAAGATATTATTAACGTTAGTTTGCCAAAGAAACAGTTCACATATTAGTATAGTCTATAACTTTTGTCTTTTTTATATCAGGAGGTGACAGTCGATAACCAGTCTACGCGGTCATTTCAAATGTTTATTTCTTGCCATGTATTTTCGTTTCTTGTTGGTTGAATGATGATCGTGGCTTCATCGCAATATGTTTTTCTTCTCTTTTCCCTCAGTTCAGATCACACATTTAAGTTAATCTTGGCCATGAGCGTTGCGTAGTTCTCTTGTAATTTCACTGTAATGACTGACAGTTCACAATGTATGGTTGGGATCTAATACTCGTACGCTGACTTCATATTGTTGATATTGCTGCTGTCAACATAGAAGTTGGTAATTTCCAAATTGTTAGCCACACTTTGAGGGTTGAATATTTGAGATCATATAATCTTCATTCAATATGGTAATGATGTCACTAAAATAACGATGGAAAGAAAATTAAATGAGTACAAGAGAAATTTAGCCATACACATATTTCATATCAAAAAGATATAAAATTCATTAAAACTCACCTTCTTAAAGCTTTGGAGTGACAGCGAGACTTCTTCTGTCGCTATAATAAGTAGCGACATTGACCCCTCGGAAATCGAGGAGGCAACCCCCCGGGAATCTAGGGGACAATGCAGTGGTGTTCTAGACATCTAGTCAGCACTGAGTCTGAGTCCATTTGAGTTGATAAAAGCTTTTGTGGTTATAAATTGATTGTATGGCTATATAACTATGTTCTGATATGTTGTAAAAAAGATTATATTTTTGTTATGGTTTCTAAGATTGTCAGTCTGACTTAAAGATTAACTTGAAGCTTGTCGATATTGGGATACAGTTACTTGTAGTTTATATATAGTATATTACATTATAACTTCTTGAACTCTTTTTGATTTATTAATAACTAAAATATCAAATAAGTGACACGAAAATAGGCTTATGGTCGCTAAAGTACGATTCTAAGACACCACTACTTTTTACTCTTTCAGGGATATTAGTGTATATGTGATCAATTTGTGTTTTATAGTCAGTTGTCACTTGACTAATAAGTTGCACGTATTGCTTTTCTTCGATTAAATATTTAGAAAGTGTGTTTTTGTCGGATGTATTTTCAAAAAGGTTAACATTAAAATCACCAAGGATGATAACAGGAGTATTTGGATAATTTATATACGTAGAGTGCAAATGTTTTAAAGCATCTATGAACATTGAAATTTTTACTTTTGATTTAGAGCGATAAATTCCTACAATATGTAAATTATATACTGGTTGGTTTACTTTGAGTAATGTCATTTCTACATGATTATAGTTGCACCTTGATGGTTCTAAGATGAGTTGTTTATTGTGTTTTATGTAAACAGCAGTTCCGTAGGGTGTTCTAGCACCATCCGGGATGAAGTCATTTCTGAATAGTTGAAAGCCTGGAATCTGATACAATTCATTGTCGTCATTACTACATAGAGCAGTTTCTACAAACATATTAATATCTGCTGCTTTTACATTATAATCACTCGCAACGTCAGCAACGTGAAGATGTAATGATCTCACATTTTGGAATAATATTTTAAATGTCTCACTAGTATCTTTATAGAGAAATGGAAGATGACTTTTAAGTACAGAATTTTGTCTTAGTCTTGTCATTTCTTCTTGTACTTTCTTGCTCACAGCTATTTTCTTTTTCGTCATTACTACATAGAGCAGTTTCTACAAACATATTAATATCTGCTGCTTTTACATTATAATCACTCGCAACGTCAGCAACGTGAAGATGTAATGATCTCACATTTTGGAATAATATTTTAAATGTCTCACTAGTATCTTTATAGAGAAATGGAAGATGACTTTTAAGTACAGAATTTTGTCTTAGTCTTGTCATTTCTTCTTGTACTTTCTTGCTCACAGCTATTTTCTTTTCGTTCAGATTAAGAATATGTAATCCCGAAATGCTTCTAAGTCTGCTAAGAGCAACGTAATGCATGTGTTCTCGCTTTAACGATGGAAGGTCGACAACGGCTTCATTTAATGTATCTCCTTGACAACGGTGAATAGTTTTGGCTGCAGACGGTCTTAAAGGAAACTGTCTGCGAAGAACTTGTATTTTATTTTTTGTAAACTGTCTTTTTACCTCAAGAATTGGAACCCAATTTTTTTCTATACTTTGATTGTAAAGATAAGAGTATTCTCTGCGATAATCATTCCCAATATGTTGTTCTTGAAATAAAACCCAGATAATACTTGGTCTTGATGAACCTTCTACTCGGTAATCAATTTTCTTGACTATACATTCAGCACCATTAGTCATACCATCTAAAACTGACACGTTTGTCGTGAGGTCATACTTTGCTTCCTTAAGTATTGAACATACTGAGTACAAGCCCATGGTTTTCGAAGGATCGTTTGGGATTTGTTTTTTGAGTTTTTCTTTCAAGTCGTCAGATAAATCTCCGAGTACAATATCTATTGCTTTAATGTCGACCTTCTCGTTTGAAGATTTCTGAAAAACGTCATGATTATGTTGATCAACTGCCATATTAGTGCTGAATAAATGGGTTAAAGATATTGGATAATCAGGATGTTGTGGACTAATGTTTAAAATTCTTTCTTTCAAAATTTCAATGTCAGCTTCAGTATGATTTCCTTCTCTGATGCGATTTAAAATTTCAGCAAACTCTTTGTCTTCCCTTTGTCTCATAACCTCTGATAATTCAAACATTTGAAAATATTTTTGCCAGAGTTTGGTGCTAATGCAGCATAACCATCCTTTGAATTCTCAAATATCCAATTATCAAACACGGGTTTCAGTTGAAATAAGTCGCCAACAGTTATTATGCTAAGACCGCCAAATGGTTCTTTTGTACCCATGATTTGTTGCAATCGTAAGTCTAGAAAATTAAACATAGCACTGCCTACCATAGATATCTCGTCAATAAAAATAACTTGCATTCTCTGTAACTGAGATCTTATTGTATTCAATCTGTCTCTATCTAGTGTACAATAATTAAACCCTCTGTTTGCAGGAATTTTAAAGGCGGAATGAAGTGTATTTCCTCTTATGTTAAAAGCAGCTTTGCCTGTTGGGGCTACTTTTACAACACTGACATCATCAGGATCATTCTGAGGTTGAGAATTTAAGTATCTTATGAGAGCTTCATACAAAGCATTAGTGACAGTACTTTTGCCTACACCAGCACCTCCGCTTAAAAACAGTCTCATTGGCAGCTTATCAGTCTTGACAGAGTTCAGTACATGATAAAAAAAACTCTTTTTGTTCAATGTTAAGTGATTGGACAAGTTTTCTATAATCGGCATCATTCAGCCTTTTCACAACTAATTCTTCATCATCATTCGTTCGTGGATATAAACCGATATCGTTTATCAGGTCGTATTGGGCATGTTGTTTATCTTTTCCAGGATCGAAGCATCCGAATAATTCACTTGCTTTCGTCCCAATTTCTCTATCTTGTTCATCTCTATACTGCGTATTCGGAGCGACTAGATTTTCTTCACTTTCAATATCTTGCACTGCCTGATCAAGAACTTCGGTGTGATTCTCGTATTGTCTTCTGTTTTGTTTTATTACATCTTTGATAATTTCATATCGATCCTGGTAAGTTTGGAAGTCTTTCAGAAGATCTGTATTTTCATTTTTCCATAAGTTTTCTAATTTCTTTGGTCTTCTCTGATATCTTTTAATAATGTTATCTGATTCAATATCAACAGAATGATCAGGAAGTTCTTTAATTTTATCCATGCTTTTTAACAAGAATGTTCTTTCATTTGGGTCAGATGTGTTGATAAATTGAAATTCTCGAGACGATCGTCTCAAAGGCATTTGCATTACTAAGTAGACAGCCTCTTGTGCACTTATTTCAACAGCATTGAGAAATTTGTTACCAATATGTCTCACCTTGTTAACAATGTTCTTATTGCCTTCTTTTGCTTCTTCACATGCCTTACGAAGTAACTTGCTCATTCCTCTTTGGCCTTTAGTAATATATGAAAGGATATAAACAGCACAAGCATAAGGATCTAAGACGTACTGAATATCCATGTTAGCTTTCCAAGCTCTGAGTAAGTTTGGATTGTAACAGTTGATTCTAATCTCAGCTGGCGATCGTTTCAATAACAAAGTGTTATGTTTAAGAGAAAGCCGTATAGCCTTTAGGTATTGGTGTTCTGATAAATTTAACTTTTCGAGAAATTGATCAAAGGTCATGGTTTCATCAGCTTTAATAGAATCTAATAGTGAGTGTATCTGTCCCAAAGCTTTCTTTAATATATCTGCCACATTTTCTTCAAGATCAGTCTCAGACAAAGGCTCTAAAATCATAGTTCTTGGCATTGGCGGTAAAGGGAAGTTAAATCTGCAAACAGCATTTCCTCTTTTCTTGCACGTTTTAGAGTGTTTATGCCTTTGTAAATTTACGAGGTCAGTTAAGTCGTTTGAGTCAGCTTTACATGAAACATAACTATCTACAAAATTGGCAATATCTTCATCAGAATCTTTGCCATACTCGGGTGCATTTTTGATCCAGAATAATCCATGGATATGTGGAGAACCTCTTTGCTGGAATTCAACACGATAGAAAAAGTCGACAACTTCTCCAATTGGATGACATGAACTTTTAATAAAATTGTGAATAAAGAGTTGCACCATATGTTCAAAATTTCGAGCACATGTTACTGGATCTTTCTGTATCAGTTCAGACTTCTTTTGCCAAGTCATTTGCTTAACCTCATCGTCAGTATAGTGTTTGTTGTCAATAAGACGACCAAGAATTTTAATCAAATGAATCCAACGCGTTTCAGCAGCTGAAAATGAACAGAACCATGTAGGTTTACCAAGCTGACGAATCATTGCAAATAGATCCTTCTTACATCTTTCAAAGTATGGAGGGGAACCGCGTAAATTTCTTAAAACTCTGAATCCTTCATCTAAATTGATTAGCTTATTAACAGAACTTTCAGACTTCAAATCGCCTGCTGTGTAAGTTTTACCTTTGGTTTTACATTTACGCAATGATAGGCTTGCACTTCCTTGAATTTGTCTGATCTGTAATTTTTTTAATTTGTAAAAAATATTTGGCACAGACTGAGCAACTCTTCGATCTTGACTTCGTAATTCCCATTTACAAATTGTACTATAGTGAACAGGTACAAGTCTTTCACTGTTATCAGCTTGACGTTTGCCACAGTAAATGGTAGGGAAAGACAGGAATTCAGAATCTTTATCGATAAAAATACCAAGTGGTCTATTTCCTTCTCCTGGTGCAAAACTTATTATTTTATCACCATTTTGAGTAATGTCTGGTTCTTGTAATAGTGTATCCATAACACCTGATGCTCGTTCAGTTGGTTCGCACCACTCATCATCTGTGTCGTTGTCAATCGAGTCATTACTTGCTTGCATTGTTGCTACATTTTCTTGACTTTGAATATTTACTTCGTTTGATACAATGTCTGATGTTTCCTCGGTGTTGTTGGCAATAAATTCTGACCACGCTTCTTCATTGACATTGTTGAGTGGATTTGTTTCATAATTATCCATTACTTCAATTCCTTCATTTTTGAATATTTCACTGTTACAAACCAAGTATCGCGCTGCTTCTAAAACTTTCGAAGGTCTGACATTCTGAAATTGATAATGGTGTTTGTATCCTAGTCGTCGTTTCAATTTGATTGGAATAGTTTGTGACTCGTTAATCGGTCTTGGTAAAACACTAACGGTTGTGTTAACATCAGCAGGTACATTAACTACATTTCCATGGATACTTAGTTGTCCTCCACTAGGCAGTTCACGTACTTGCATGAAAGGTATTCTCGGTGAAATTAGCCTTTCTTCAAGCGGAGTCAAATCATTTAAGACATCAGGCTTTTCTGGGAAAGTCATTTTATTTGCCTTCGCACAACTTGGAAGTTTACCATCTTTAAGGTTTGAGTGGCAAGTACCACATATCCATTCAGTATTATCAATGCTTTTGACGCCAGTAAGACATAAATTGAGAATTTCGTTTGAACATGACTTGTATAAAGAAGGATTGCATTCAGTGACAGATGATCTGTACCATAATTGATCACAACATGTACAAATATGTTCTGGTCCAACTAGAGGTGTGCGTCGGATCGGATTGACCTCTCTCAATCCGATGGTTTGTCTAAGTTCTCAATCCGAATCCGATCCGATCCGAAGATGAAAAAAGTAATCCGATCCGATCCGATCCGAAACAATGTTTATAAAATCCGATCCGATCCGATGCTAAAATTCGTAATCCGATCCGATCCGAACTTAAGTTGTGTACGCTGTACAGCGTGCGTTAATTATTATGAACGTATTTTTTCATGATCATAAACGATATATTGGAAATAATGAATTTCTAGCAAAAATAAGCAGATACGAATCCGATAAAAATTGCAGGGCGATATCACATAATTATGCCTTATAGCGTTCATATTTACAGTACACAGTAACAGCAGTTTATATTTTATTAGAATTAGCATAGAAAAAAAAACCAACTAGTCAAAAATGTTTTATTCAGTATAATAAATCATGAGCTTGAGATAGGTTTACATTTTAAAACATCTTAAAGTTTATCACTAATAAACCTCATTGTCAGGCTTCATGATACATAAACCTAACAAACCAAACAAAAAAACACAACATTTCTAAATTTCCTATATATCCAATCCCGTACGTAACTGAGAAATATACGTCCAAAATCCAAATAACTCAAAACTATTTTTAGAAATATATGTCACAAGAACTCAAAACACTTTTATACGAGGTGTTCAAAAAAAAAACTGGACACTGTTTGATTTCATACAACGTAAAATCATACGTAAAATCATACGCATTTTCATAATTTACAATTTCACAATTTGTAAAAATATTCGAATAATTCGACGTGATACAAGAAAAATCAAATCCGAACCGATCCGACAAAAAACCTGCAAAATCCGATCCGATCCGACAGAAACAAAACGAAATCCGAGTAATTTACTGTCCGAATCCGATCCGAATCCGATCGGATCGGATTGGATTCGGATCGGATTCGCACACCTCTAGACTGAGCTACCTTAAAGTGATCTGATGTTGTACAGAACTCACTGCTGGGTTATAAAGCATGGTTAGATCATGTAGAGTTAGTTCATGTTCTTGTCTGCATGATCTAACCATGCTATTCTGTACAACATCAGGTAATGATGCTTGTGTGATGTTACTCTGAGTGTATATCCACACCGGGCAAGCTTGAAAAATATGCCTGACCGGCGGTGGGATTCGAACCTACGACCTTTGGAATGCTAGCCCAATGCTCTGCCAACTGGGCTACGCGGTCTGGTCGGTTCGAGTATATGATATTTAGGAACAGAATCTAGTTCCTTCGATATCAATGCAATATCACAAGTATCATATTCACCTGAGTACATTACATCAACACAGAAAAAATCAACATCAGGTAACCGTAACTTTAAGGTAGCTCACACTAACGTAACTAACTACCCACATTTAATTTTGAACACTAATTTTTAGTGCGCTACGATGCAACAATGCAATATAACCAAATACATCATCCTCGCTGTCTGCGTGACAACAGATCTATAATTATTGTACATATTGCTGAATGCAAAACACAATAAGCTCTTTAGGAGACCACATATTTTAAATCCCAACGCATTGCCACATGTTGACAGTAGAATGTGTCGACAAGTATAATCTCTTCGTGTACAATCAAATATATCAAACCTCCGTCTGTTTTCTGTGTACAAAGAACAGTACACGAAACACAAATTTAAACATAAACTATAAAGTAAACAAGCGTTGATAGACAGCAGAGTTATATAAAGGTAGCAAGGAGCGTGGTTTGCTTGCCAGGAAATAAACTGTTGTATCCCGATAGCTTTTCACAGCATGATTTCGAGAGGTCATGCGTAGCTATGTAAGGGGGTAATATACACCATCTAAACTATGTGATGCAATTAAAGTTCCTGTGTTCGCATGCTGTCTCAATGATGTCAGTGCTGTGAGTAACTTCGTTACATGTAACTAGTTCCCAGTAAGCTCTCTATATACAGCTTATTCAAAGTTGTCCTTTGCAAACCTTAAACACTGAACCTTAAACTCTAAGCGAGCAAAGCTTAATGAGAGCACAAGTTTCAAGCTAAGTAGTTGATATTTGTGAATGAATCAGAATTGTTCTCGTAAGGAGATATTTACCATGTTGTCTCTTAGAAATGGGCTCCATATATACATACATTTCTAAACTGATTAAATGATAGAGACTGAAACTGACGTTTAATAGCTCCATCTTCGGGCTTCGCATTTTGAAGAACAGTAGTCGGTACCTCTGGGAGAACAATTTGGAACTGATGGAGTTATCCAGAATGTAATCGTTTAAAATTTTATGTAGTTTAAACTTTCTTTCCTTCCTCCATTCCTCTAGGAAAACCATCGTCGAGAATTGGAAGAAAATAAATCTGATATGATGATGGTCCTACAAGCATTAAAGTCAGACTCCTATCAATCCAGTTCCATGTCAAACGAATCTCTTGAAATGAACGATGAATTGAAGAAGCTTGAACGTTATGTGGAAACATTGAAGAAGGAACATGAGCAGGAGATAGAGAGATTGAATCACGATCATGAACAAGATTTGGAACAACTACGCAGTGATATGGTCACTTTGTTGAGAGTACAAGAGACTTATAAAACACCAGACGAGGGCAAGGTATAACATATTGTTTGTTCTCGTTAGCAGTTTAGAAATAATAGAGACCTTAAGCTTGACGTTTACGGCAAACGTCAAATATATTAAGCAGTTATTAAACTTGTGCTATTTAGCAATGATTTAAGGAAGCAAATTAACCACCATAGTTACGTTTGACGTTTACGTTTGGCGTATAAATTTCATGCTTTAACCATGTTACTCTGAGTGTATATGGCGCCAAGTCACTTGCCCAAAAATGGATTTCTGAATGACCCAATCAGGAATTGAACCAAAGGGCTCTGTTTTGACGAAGCCGTGCTTTGACCAATTAGATATTAAGATGCCTGACTGAGATGATATCAACTCTCTTGAAATATTTCTGTACTGTTTAATAAACGATCAGGAGTGTTTTATTAGGCTTTTTTGTGAGCATGTGCCTTGTATTTATTTATTTATTTATTTATTTTTCTCCAAGGCGGATCCCAACGGGAATATCGTAGACCTTGACGGACAACTGATCGCCTTGAAACGTTCACATGAGAAACAACTACGCGAAAAGGACGAGAAACACCAAAAAGAAGTTAATCAACTCAAGTCCGACATGTTGGTTGCAATTCAAGCCGCGTCAGCAGTCGGGAACATTAGCTCCCAGACCTCTACCTCGCCGGACGAGCGGGTCACTGAACTCGAAACGTACATCGCCAACCTGGAGCACGATTTTGAAGAGGAACGCGAAAATTTACAAAACGCTATCAAAAAGGCGGAGTCGGCAACGAAGTTTGGACTGAGACGAAATGAGGAGATGAGTAATAAGATTTATCAAATGCAGCGAGAAATGGAGGAGATAGACACTAAATATCAGAAAGAAGTTAAACTGTACAAGGAGGCATTTGATCAGGAGAAGAACAGGAAAACGACAATAGGAGCAGTGCCCGGGATCTTAGCTGAGAATGAAAGTCTCAAGGTTTGAATTTTCATATACAGCCAATTCAAAAAAGGTTGGCCTTTGCAAACCTTAAACCTTATCGCGTTAAGCTTAATGGGAGCACAAGTTTCAAGCTTAGTAGTTGAATATTGCAGCTATTTGTGAATGAATTGTTCTGGTAAGGAGATATTTACCATGTCTCTCAGAAATGAGCCTCATATATGATTTCTAAACTGATTAAATGATGCTCTCATTATGCTTTGCGCGCTTAGAGTTTAAGGTTTGCAAAGAACAACCTTTTGTGTATTAGCTGTATTGGATTAGGGTTGATCTAATGTAAACATCTATGAATAATGTAAACATCTATTATAATTATACTAATTCAACTAATTGACTGTTCAGGTGAAACTACAAGAGTTGGAGCTCTCCATGGAGCAGATGCAAGTGCGATACGACGGTGAAATTAAACGTTACAAAGAGAAGTTCCAACAGGAAAATGTGCTCAGTGTCGAGGAACTACAGTTAAAAATTGATTCTTTGGAAGATTCTATCGGGCAGATGAGGTTGGAGCATGAGACGGAGTTGGAGAGATACACGAAGGCGGTGAAGCGAGGTAAGGTCTCGCTGGCTGGGACTGTGAAAGAACGAGATTTAGAGAGAAAAATTGATGACTTGGAGTCGACGGTTAATGTCACGAGGCAGAAACATCGGGAAGAGGTACGTAGTTAATGATTTGTTTCCCATTGAAGGGCCAGGCTTAAGATAATTAGCATTTTTACGAGATTCGATTTGGAAAACACTAATGACAGACTATTTGGGGGTCATCATCTGCCTATACTATCCAGGCTCGTGATTGGTTGATTATAACAATGAAAGACAATAGAACTATAGAAATCGTCTTTCTAAAGAACGAATCACAAAACATGATCATTTTAGGTAGGTTTTTACCCCTATTTGGGATAATTTTTCAAATCCAAACAGGGCATTGCTCTGAGGCGATGTCAATGTTTGACCCTGTCTGAATTCGACACACAAGCCATCCAACCATTGAGTGAAAAATTACCCATGATATTTATCTTTGTGTATTCTCTAGGTACGTAAATACCGCGAGAGGCTTGAGGATGAGATGGAACGTCATCGGAAGGAAATCCAAGAGACACGTGCCAAGCTGCGCAAGCTCGAAGCAGACACTCGACAAATGGAAGAATTGAAGAATAAAATTACAGATTTTGAAAGTAAAACTAGTAAGCTGTCAAAGGAAGCGACGAAATGTAAAGAACAAGAGATTGAATTGAACGAAACGAAGAGTAAAAATAGGGAACTACAACGACAGGTTAGCTTGATGTTTTATCATTTCAGATCTTTGTCTGTGAAAGTATTTTTTGTATAGATAGGACCCAGTGTATATAACTTTCAACTTCTATCATCACAGGTCGATACGTTACGGCGAAAACTGGACAAGCTAGAAGGAACGAGCGAGGGAAACAAAGAGACTAGCGACGAGTCAACGCCAACTGGTGCCAAGGCTAAACTCTCTCGGTACAGCTCATTGGATAACATTGGTTTGAACTCGTCAAACAGAACAAAACCTCAGTCAGGGGGGGAGGCTGACGGGGGTGTTCATAATGAAGATGACGTCTTTGAAGTGAATAATAATTCAGGGAAATCTGAAATTGGAGGTTATAAACTTAATCCAGGTTCGTGGTCTAAATATGGATCCTAGTGGTATCCTTTATTATTTTTTTTTTGTATAAACTTTATTATGTCTTTACGTTTACCTCAAGAGCACAGTGCTCATCTAGGAGGCTCACGTACATTAAAGAATTACAATAAAACACCCAGCAGACAGAGAATAAATAAAATAGTATGCCAAATTGCGCCAGAAATATATGCTGAATATGTAACTATATAAATTGCTAAAATATACAACTATTTAAAACGTGCTGATTGCTCAATGAATAATCTTACTGCGGTAAATATAGCAGAATTAGCATGAAAATTCAACATTGGTAAACCATTAAGTAACGAATCTACTTGCTGAGATAAGCTAAGAGATAACCAATTATTACCAATTGCTAAGAGATAACCAATTATTTCTATTTCTGGGTAATTATTTTCTAGGTCTGAAACGTCCAGCGTCTGTGTCTGCTTTCCCTGTCCAAAATGAAAACGGTTCAAGACGGACTACATACAATGAAAAGGTATGGTGGATATACTGTAATTATACACGAAGGTCACAGTGAATCTGAAAGTCATCATCACCATCAATACCACCATCGTCATGATCACCATAATCACAATCACCATCATCTGATCGTCACCATCATAATCACCACCATCATCACCAACACCACCATCATCAACTCTATGTATTATGGAATCTTGAATTCTGTTTTAAACCGACCATAAATGACGGTCATAATTTGTAAATATTAGAATGTTCATTTCAAATTTGATTAACTCAATCATCATGACTACAAACTATTTCCATCACTGTTACCATGAGACCATCATCTTTATAACTACGTGGTTTACTCGGATAATTTTATGGTATATACATTCAAGTTACTGCAAAGCTAATCACTGTCTTTCTTTATCCAGAGACGAGAGACTGGCTCAACTTCAAACAGACCTTCCTATCAACCTGGTAAGTTATTAAACTAAACTAACTTTACACTGGATAGCTCTTCCCGTTCAACATGTCTCTGAAATATAATGTTCACCGTTCTTTTGTAGCTTATCTCAAAAGTTCGTCCAGCACATCAAACTTGAAGTGATATGTCCTCATATATAGAGTCCTTCAACAGTGACAGTTGCAGATCGCAGCAAGATCTTGACAAGATCTTACCAGGATCCCACCGAGATCCTACCAGAATCCTACCGGGATCCCATCAAGATCCTACCAAGATCTTGCCAAGACCTTCAACATAGGGAGATACTTGGCTTCAAATATCCCCGAAGTCTTTCAGATATATTCTACGAATTTTACTGTGTGATGCCAAGTGTGTTTGGTGGTTAGGTAAAGTAGCTTTCTCGAACTGATACCAGCCTGTTGGAAACGTGTTCTGGCTTTCGATCGATAAATTATTCACCCATGCGCCTATCGATGTACGATGAAATATGGATTTTTTTGTGATTGCTCTGCTTGGCGCAGTTTTGTCACTCGTGAAATGCAACGAACAATAGACCTAGCCACCTAAGGCATTGTTTATACCCGTTGTCACCTAAATTCACATTTTTAAATAACTCACATGTCTAGTTACCACTGTTCTGATAAATTAAGCATAGAATGGAACAGAGGTAACCAAGCATTTAAATTATATATGTGAGTGAATTGATAACTCGCATACCTAGTTACCACTGTTCTGATAATGTAAGCATAGAATGGAACAAAGGTAACCAAGCATTTAAATTATATATGTGAGTGATGAATTAGGTGGTAAGGGTCATAAACTTGCGTTACACGCGTAAAAACGCACAGCTTGTAACAAGTCTGCAAACAAGTTGTTGCAAGTCTGTTCACAAACTGTCAACAAATTGTGTTCGCACTGCTTGTTCCCAGTTTGTTGTAACAAGCTTGATGGCATTAACAGCCATGTTACAAGATTGTGCTAACAAGTTTGTTACAGCCATGATATAACAAGGATGTTACAAGGTTCTCAACACAAGATTGTAACAATCTTGTTATATCAAGCATGTAACAGACTTGTCAGAACAACCTTGCAACAAGTCTGATAATTTCAACAAGGTTGTTACAAGTTGTTCCAAACCCGTTGACAACTTGTGACAAGCAGTGCGAATACATCTTGTTGACGGCTTGTTGGCAGACTTGTTACAAGATGTGAGATTTTTACGTGTGTAGGTGATCAGATCAGTTAGTCTTTCAAGATATGATGGTCTCGAAACTAAACAGAAGTCATTATGTTTTTGTCTGAGTTTATGTTAATTTGTACATGGTCACGGTGAATGAGCTCGCTGTCTTTTTGTAACCGTCCAATAGGGATAGCTGAGATGAAACGTGCAACCACGATGAATAATATTTAATGAAGTTGAGACATTAGATTTGTGCACGGCGAGGTCGAGTTCAACATCAAACAAAGGTCTTCCATTTTCTGTCTTTGAAGTTTGCCATGCTTCCAGACCATCTATCTTGGCAGGCTATGTGTTGGGTTTGACGAAGTTACATATTAAAACATCTAAAACTGAACCAGTGATAAACGTGTGAATAACTTAATATCAGCCTCTATATATAGTCTTCATATATACAGTGGTCTAATGTATTTCGGAGTGTGGAAACAGAATCATATATTATTTATATAAAGACAATGTGCGAGAGAGCGAGTGATAAATATGTTGTAATATATTAAGATGTGTGCTTATTTTTACATTTGTAACTTATAACGTGTGTACAAAGAAATATTAAAGACTTTAGTTTTGTATTTCATTTATAACGTTTTTTTCCCAATATTGGATTGCGAAATAGTTTACATATATACTGTATATATTTTTGTACATTCCACATCACATTCACATTTCATATTATCAAGGGTGTGATCTATTATTGCAAATATATTTTAGTTATATAGAATGCCTAACATCTAAATTTAAATACCTATTTAGTCCATAATGCATTACAAATGAAAATGGCACAATTTTTTGTGAAAATGTCCACCTGCGTTTCCAGATAACTCTCCAGCTGCGTTTCGGTCAATGGCAGCAATATTGCAACAGTGCCATTGCAACACCAAGTATTGAGCTGGTATTACTTTCACCGCTGGCTATTCGCGGGGGCGCGTGATAAGAAGCGAGACAGTCACAGAATAAAGATTCTGTAAGCCCGACAGTCTATCGAGGGGGGTCTATTATAGTTTGGCGATTAGGTGGTTGTGACGCATTTGAGAGGGCGGTTTTCGGATATATCTCAATTAGTCAATTTTCGAGGCGGTTTACGGTCGCGATCGGTGATGGAAATTAAATCGTTGAGCATAGACTATATTACATAAGCTCGATTCGAAGACTGGTTGCCTTCACAAAAATAAAATCTAATGAAGCATAACAAATTTGTTATTGAGTATATCATGGGAAGTTGGAACTGGAGTTTGAGTTTGTAAATTATAGATCCATTCTTACGCAAAACTTATTGGACGTAGCAACTATATAACTATTTTATCATCGTTATTTGAAAGTATCAATCATGTTGGGTCTGCATGAAATGCGAGGCACCTAAAACTCACTACAGACACTAATCACACGAATCACATGATTCATGAATAGTGTAGCGAGCCATGCATATTTCGCAGAAATGTTTCTATTAGATCAAATATATTTGTGCGAGTATGTCATACTGTATATCATTTTAAAACTTGTATGCGATGCTGAAAACGATGTTTTCTGCCGTAATTAAGGGACGGGAAAATGTTGATGATAGCCATTTCTTCACATAGGCTACAGCACAATCTGTCAATCTTAATTAAGGGACGGGAAAATGTTGATGATATAGCCATTTCTTCACATAGGCTACAGCACAATCTGTCAATCTTAATTAAGGTACGGAAAAATGTTGAGGATAGCCATATCTTCACATATCAAAATCGACAATGTTTGGTCTTATTAATTAAACATTTTTATAAACACGGCAAGCACACTATAACTACTAAATTCAACATAATTGAAACTAAATTTATTTATACTGGATATAGCTTATTTGTTCATTGTAGACTCATTGTAACATATTAATGAGTATTAGAATAGTAACATATTAATGTCTAATGAGAAAGTTGGCAGACTATTTACAGGCACATTATTTACAATACTTATTATTCATAAATGTGAGCAGCGATTTTATTTCGAAAGGAAGAAAGTGATTTGCTTTCCCTAATTTCTTTTGGAATAGAATTCCAAAGTTTAGCTCCGTTGTACTTGTACATGAAACTATTTTTCATGTTATTAGTCAATTAGAACGAGGTTTTGGTAAACAAAGACCAGTTGAAATGTCCCGAAAGTGATAGTTTGTTTTCTCACATTTATAAGAAAATAGATTTGTGAGTGATTTGGGACCCATTTTATTTAATACTTTGTACATCATTTTGCCTAAGCTTTCTTCCTTAATGTTTTGAGTGGTTCCCAACCCAATTCACACAAAGCAATAGAATGATTTACGTCATTACTCATATTCAAGATAATTCTAGCAGCTCTATTTTAAAGTCGTTTTGATTGTGTTTCGCCAAACACATCCCATACTTCACAGCAGTAATCGAAGTATGGGCGAACAATAGCGTTATATATGGAAATAAGTGTTTCTTTGTCAACAAAAGGTTTGACTCGACGAATAGCAGAGATTCCTGCTGTTATTTTTTTGCAAATATTTTCTGTATTACTTTTCCAAGATAAATGCTGGTCAACTGTTACTCCAAGAGTTTTGCATTCATAAACTTGTTTAATTTGTTTATTTTCAATGGCAACATTCGGATGAGAATCAGAGATCTTTTGTTTTGAACCAATTAACATGAATTAATTCGTGATATCATTTGGTTTTGGAATTCCACCTCCATTTATAGTCGATGATTAAACTGTTCTTCGTCGAGGTCCAGTGTAAAAGGCAACACTAAACTAGACTACTTCATTTAATATACTCAGTGCCAGTGGACATAAGGTTCAATTTCGCCGCGAAAGGCTTGTTTGGTTGCACGCCGGAAATATATTTGTTTGGTATTTGTGGAAACATCACGTTTATCAGTTTTGTTTTTCGATTCGTATGCCTGCATGGTCTTCACCAGTGGCAGTGTATTAACTTATTAATATTATACTAATTATAGCACCAATGAACTTGGGTCGAAACCTTCGCCAAAGCCGAGGCAAAAGAAATGAACGTGATCACAAAACAAAAGAAAACAATTATATTTATTTTTACCATGCAAACCCTATAAGGTCAAGGATCTTATTGTGCTTTATAACAATGGTGTCGAGACACTGACGAAACATCTTAGAAAGCACAATGCATTAATTATTGGAAAAAAAAACCCACAAAAATCAAAATGCTTGAGAACGAGAAATAATTGGCTAATTTCCTGAATGTCTATACAAAGTCTTGTCTTCTGACGTTCTATCATATTTGCCCATAGGCATTTCCACGAAAACAGGAGAGTTTACTGCAATAGCAAGGAAATTAAGTCATTTTAGGCAGAAAGAACACGTAAAACTGTAAAATACGTTACTGTACAACTTTTCTAACTCAGTCTTTTTTCGTCCTCGAGATATTTTGGTTTCATTTGATATGTAAATGAAATAAATCTATTGCATTACAAGCGAGTAAAATATGAGTTTCAAAGGTGGCAGTCTCGTCATAAAAAGTGATGAAATTATTTAAACTATATATTTGATTCCTTTCACCGACGCGCATACAGAAAGTTATGCAGTAAGCAGGCGTTCTCGATTTATAAAGTTGGTTTAGTTAAGGTTTCCTCATGTAGCTGGGAACCAGGTTCTTACTGGACCTTTAGGGAGAAAATTTCAGAACTGACACTGAATATGCAGACGAAAGTTTCCTAGCTATATCTCCAGTACTTACATAATAAAAGGCGTAACTAGTATTTTTTATAATAAACGGCTGAAGTATTTTGTTTTAAATTTTCTTTGTTCAGGATACGCCCGGGAAATTGATAGAAAGCGGTATCAATTTCCCGTGCGTAATTCGTGCGTAATACAAAATGACTGAAAAACGGCAAACTTCGCAGGGCTATATTACCCGTATTTTACAACATTTCGCAACGAAACTTCGGAATATTACTAATTTTGTGATGCTCTTTCAAGCTTTGATGAAATTTTTGTCTAGACTTGTCTGGATCAAAATTTTGTTCAGTAGGTAATAGGTCCATTCATTCCCCTACTATTCGAGTCACGTATATGTAACTTTCGTAAAACATTGCTATTGGTTATAGTTGGGCAAAAATACAATACACACGTGACGGTGAAGGACCAGATTTATGAATAAACGTTGACTATAAAACATGGATAATTGTTTTTCTAATCAGTTTCATAGCCACCTTCCCTTCGATAGGTTATGATTTAGATTTCGCGAAGTTTTTTCGGTCTTTAAAATGAACACTGCGCTTCAAGTTTGGGATGGCGAACTCTCGGTGATAACGACACCACCACCGCGTGTTTCAGTTCCGACAGATGTCGTTATAAAGGTCGCTTATTCTGGAGTTTGTGGCACAGATTTACACGTGCTAGCGAAGGAGTTTCCCAGCGCGAAGTCGGTCGTCCTTGGACATGAGTTCAGTGGAGTTGTCACGGAAATTGGAAGCGAGGTGAAGCATTGCTCAGTTGGAGAAAGGTCAGAAGAAAATATATACTTGTACTGTGTTATTTTGTGGGCTAAATTGTAGAATACCCATCCACACTAGTAATACTAAATCATGTAGCCACAATTTTTAATTTTAATGGTACGCGGATACGCTTCTCCATCCAGAAAAACACCCTAGCGATTTTCTAAAGTTGTGTCTTTCTGGATTTTTTTATTAATTTGGTTAATTAAGGTTACAGTTAGGGTTGCGGTTAGTGGTAGGGGTTAGAATAAGGGTAGGTTTTGGGTTAGTTACATAACAATATAACACCTGTTCCATCTTCTGAAAATGACGTCAGGTCAGTTTGCTGGTTGGAAGGTAGACCACGCATTAAGGGGAGGGTCTACCCAAACTTGAGAATCGCTACTAGCTATCTTTAAAGGGTCTGTTGTGGCAATACTTTTTAAAAACCTTATGGCAAACTATATATCAGGAGAAAGCTAATGGAATGAAGATTCTAAAAAAATATATTTAAGGTGGCTACAATGCGTTGCCATTGGCAACCAGGTGGTTAAAGTGGCTACATGCTGTTTTTCGACAGACTGAAGTTGAAAAAAAAAATCTTGCCAGGGGCAAATTCAAATCACCCCATTTTTTAATAATAGACATAGCACTTAGTAATTGTGGGGATGAGTTGAGGATTTTTGAAAATTTTAAATATTTCACTAGAAACAAAGGGTTAAAGTTAGCGCATAAATATACTAGGTATTTTTATGCAATAACTCTGGTTAAAAACTAAATATGAAAAAATCCTCAACTCATCCCCAACAACATAGTAAGATGCATAAATCCTGAAAATTTCAGATCAATTGGTCAAATTGTTCTAGAGATATCCTTTTTCAACCTGCAAAATAGGTGATTTTGAGAAAACGGCATTTAAAGTTTCGGTTATTTGTGATGTCTGTGAATTAATGTCTAATGTACTCAAATCCATGACCAAAGTCTTTCTGGATGTACTTAAAAGGCACCAGCTTGATATGTGGCAATATCTGTCTTTCTTAAAGCTTCTTCCCTTCTTACACAAATAATTTTCTCCCCTTGACGTCACTTTTTTTCTTTTTCAGTTGCTCGCACATCAGCATGCTCACACGTTTTCTATTCTTTGAAGCCGAACGTTTGCTTGTATATTCCCCACCTGGAATTAACAGCTTTTTCATTATATGCAGTGTACTGGCAGCTCCACAAAATGCTGGATAGTGTAACCAATCCTTCATAGCCAACAACCAATTTCGATTGAACTGTAAACCATCCGTCAATTTACATCATAAGATCACCCCCTTCGCGATACACTATCAGATGTATCCTTAACCTCAACATTTTTACACGAAACACATTCCATGTTCAGGCTTGACATAAACCCCTGTTTCCTTCCTTCTTCAAGTAACAGGTTTCCTATGTGAAAGTTTTGAAAAATTTCTAGTAAGATATAATAGCATAATATTTGGGCAGTACACAACATGACATGATGACAGTATGTAGTGGTATTTATTGGTCCACTGGGCAAGCAGAAATTTGTAGTAAAACTGCATTCTACAACTAAGAGATTGTTTCAAATTTTACCAAAAGTATTTTACAAGTTAGAAACAAAATCATGAAGCCTACCTTTTCGACATTTATGAATATCAAAGACAGCAGATGACAGTTGTTGAAAATGTCAACAAGTCTGTATCAGTGTATCACTGTATGCAGAGGTTTGGTCGGCAATTCTTTCTTCTATAGCATCTTTTGGGGGTACCAAGGCAGCTATGCTGACTCAATTTCCATCTTAATGCATTAATGAGTGTTGGAGTTCCTTCTAATTGAGGTGTAGTTGCACCTTTATCGCCTTATCGGCAAGCGTGTCACCCAAGTCAGACCTCTGTGAATCAGAATCACTATCAACATCTTGATCACCCAAGGACGATTGATTGTCCTCAGACGCTTGCTTTTACAGACCAACACAGCCAACTCTTTTACAATAGACACCTCTCTTTCTTTTACTAATCATTTGACTAACTAGAACGCTTTTATAACATCACCAGAAAATATTTCAACTTGCTGTTGGGTGAGCTCGCTTTTCAAGAAACCACAATGCGCTAGACAATGCATTGTTTTGGAGTAACAGCCGCTGAACAGAGAGTTTGCAGACCCTTCTTGACTGTTCTCTTCAATTTTTAGCAAACATGACATATTACACCAAAAAACAATGAAAATTTTAAAAAATACCATGTCCGTTGCCATAGTAACGTATGCAAATTTTAAATACACAGTCATAAAATGTTGAAAAAAACACAAAATCCGTGAGAAATACCCCCCAATTTTTTGGCAGTGGTTAAATGAAGATCTAAACTTATGTTTTAACCCAAAAAAATATAATTCAATTTTCCGTCACTGTTTGGGTAGACCCTCCCCTTAATTAAGCAATCAAAAATGGTCAGCGGAAATTCTAGTAAATTTAAACTCAGTTCCGAAATATGATATCACATACTCGAACCGACCTGACCGCGTAGCTCAGTTGGCAGAGCATTGGGCTAGTATTCCAAAGGTCGTAGGTTCGATTCCCACCGTGTTCAGGCATGTTTTTCAAGCCTGCCCAGTGTGGATATACACTCAGAGTAAAATCACAAGCATCATATTCACCTGAGTACACTACACCAACACAGAAAATATAATGATTACTAGATTACACTGATATCGAAGAAACTAGACTCCGTTCCGAAAGGGATAGTCTAAATGGCGCGGGTCGCGAGTCAATAGATCATGGCGCGGGTCCAGCGAAAATGGCGCGGGTCCAGCGAAAATGGCGCGGGTAACAAGTTCCGAGGCGCGAGTAAAAAGTTCCGAGGCGCGGGTAACAAGTTCCGAGATCAATTACCCGGTACTAAATATATTCAAGATGGCGGCTATTTTGACTAAAAATTCTGCAATTATTCGGTCAAATATCGTCTCTTTCTGTGGAAACTCTGCGAGCTTCAAACTTAAACTAACAGACATCAATTACTTAAGCAAATCACGTTTGAAGGCGTTATATTCTGCATATTTTTAAACGCAAAGAGAGTGAACAGTTGGAATGTTTGGATGGAGTCTGTCACTGTCAGTGTATTAAATAATTTTATTAATTTATATACTGTAAATACTAATCTTTATAAAAAGATAATTAATCAAAATTCTCTATGCAATTTTGGTTAGAAAACCCCCACAATATTCTAAGCATTTTTTGCGGCTTAAAAATTATAGTATTTATACCAGTTAACCAGTAATCAGTATTTAATAATTTATGAATTGCCTGATTCATATACTGTATGACATTTTTAATAATTTAATTATATGATCAGTTTGACATAATTCTGAATGCATTTTATAGCCTGGTCGTTGGCCAGGGCCGAAATACATGCTAATATCTAATAAATTGAGTGTGAAAGTGCCTTTCTGACAATTTTTGTACAACTTACTTACTAAGTACTTCTGCACAAATAGTGTTCAGGCCCGTCTACACAATGCGACTAGTCATATACGATTCTTATCCTGTAGATGGGCCTTTACAGTACAGCCATTATGCGTGAATGAATTCCTTCCAACTAAAATAATGTAATAGTGATGATAACAAATTATTGTTTAATTAATTAATACATGAAAATTGTGTTTTATTTTGACCAAATCCATCTCATTGGACTTCTATGCAGCTTGACAGGTTTTCAAGGTAGGTACCTCCAATGATTTTCAAATGTTTATATTGTAAACATTAAATTATTACTATTAAACTGTTTATCATTGACATCATTGCAAAAATGATGAAATGGGTCATTCCAGAAAAGATCCATACCCCCCCTACGGAGGAAATCGAAAATAACCCCCTCCCCCCCTTTGGACATCCTTGAATGGTTCATCCTCCCCCCCTCTCCGGACATCCAAGCCCAAAATTACCCCCCTCCCCTTCGGACATCCACTATTTCTAAATTTTTCTAAAGGCTACCTCGCCGTTTGAAAACGTCACCGAAAATTAGACTACGTTCACACTACGCGCGAGCGAACTAATGCGGGCAGAATTTACGTGTGTTCATACTACCGCCATTACAGTTTGTTTACAAATTGAATTAGCACTCGTGTAAACCCAAAATATTTCAAATAGACCCAAGAAATTTAACTGAAAAGCATTCGAGTTTACACGTTTGTGTTCACACGAAGCTATCAAGCGCTCCGCCGTTTTCACCTTGCTCCGTTAAGAAACCGTGCTCAAATTGTTACGGTTTCGCTCCAGCATTGAGTGAATTAGCGATGGCTTATTTTGACTTTTCTACGCTGTTCTCAAATAGCTCCGGCGTGGCGGAACACTTGGCGGCTTCTTGTGACATGCGAACACAAACACGTGGCAGGTTTTGTCGGATAATTTGCAGAAATTCACTTCGAAATTCGTTCAAGTAAAATTCGGACTGAAATTCGATGTAACTTGCGACTGATTGACAAGCGTTGCTGTGTTTACTTACATGTTAATACATTTTTTAGTATTACTGCATTCCTTAACCTCGCCCTTAATATGAAAGCCATTTCTATTTTCTAGACACGCACCTCGCAAGGAAGCTTTATTGACTATATACTAAAACAAATTGTTTTGAGTTCAGTTCACATAGCAGTCTCTTAATTCGAGCAACAGTTTAATAACTATTATTTTTAACACTTGAATAATTCAAACTTATATATGGCGAACGAAAACTGCAAACTATATAAATAAAGCGTGTCAATTTTCGACTCATTCTCAACATGCAGGATACGCTGTTACAGCGAGTTAGTTTTTGGTGGCCATGCATGCAAAAGTGGTCCGCTTATTTTGCTTACAAGTTACGTGGATGTATAATTATTGCTGTTACATAAACGTTCCGCTGTTCAAGAGCTGCATATATATAGCCGATAAAAATTGCGTGCTCATTATAATCGCCGATCACATGGCTTTATCACAGTCTCAAACCTTCAGACAAACATATCCACATTCCTCTCCCCCCCTTCGGACATCCTAAGACATTTTTCCTCTCCCCCCCTTCGGACATCCTAAGACATTTTTCCTCCCTCCCCCTTCGGACAGCAAAAATTTCCTCCGTAGGGGGGGTATGGATCTTTTCTGGAACGACCCAATTCAGCAAGGCAAGCCAGTCCATCATTTTTGCAATGATAAATAGTTTAACAGTGATAACTTAAATAATGTTTACAATGAATGCACTAGTTTGACTCAGGGTCATCCCCCCAAAAGTTTTTTTCCAGGGGGGTTTAATTTAAGGTCATTTCAACCGACTGACCCCCCTGCATACTTTTGCCGACCAAGATGGCAGTCCTGGCGACTGATAAAATTTCACCCCTCCCCCCGTAGTTCCGGCCCTGGTTAGACTTGTGTAACAAAGCATTCAAAATACAAGCTCAAATTAACACTAATGCATCGATCAATTCCAGCTGTTACCATCCCCCCCCCCCGGGCAATATCCCCGGGATTTGTACTTTTTTCCTAAACATGTAGTAAATTCCCCACCCCCGGGCCTTTCAAAATGAACAATTCCCCACCCCGGGGCATTGATTCACGCATAATGGCTGTACTGTAAAGGCCCATCTACAGGATAAGAATCGTATATGACTAGTCGTATTGTGTAGATGGGCCTGAACACTATTTGTGCAGAAGTACTTAGTAAGTAAGTTGTACAAAAATTGTCAGAAAGGCACTTTCACACTCAATTTATTAGATATTAGCATGTATTTCAGCCCTGGTCAACGACCAGGCTATAAAATGCATTCAGAATTATGTCAAACTGATCATATAATTAAATTATTAAAAATGTCATACAGTATATGAATCAGGCAATTCATAAATTATTAAATACTGATTACTGGTTAACTGGTATAAATACTATAATTTTTAAGCCGAAAAAAATGCTTAGAATATTGTGGGGGTTTTCTAACCAAAATTGCATAGAGAATTTTGATTAATTATCTTTTTACCTTATTTAACAGATTAGTATTTACAGTATATAAATTAATAAAATTATTAAATATACTGACAGTGACAGACTCCGAGGGGCATTTCACTCCAAAAAAGCGTACGGGATTTTCGGATTTTTAAAAATCCGCGGATTTTTTAGCGGATTTAGCGGATTTTTCCCGGATTTTTTAGCGGATTTTTGAAGAGAAAATTTGCTGGATTTTCCGGATTTGTTCGGATTTTTGAAAATCTGTTGGATTTTCTGGATTTGTTTGGATTTTCCGGATTTGTTCGGATTTTTTCTGGATTTTCTTTAATTATAGAGTTATAGAGCTAGGTAACGTTTTGAACAAATAATCTTAAGTTGTACGATGTCAACGTTATGCCAGGACGTCAGGGTCGAGCAGAGGACTGGGACTAGGACCACAGGCCACAGCCTTCTGAATCTAACGAAGGCTGGGCATGCAGTCAATCTCGTTCCCCGAGCCTGCGATCCTTGGGAATGAAACGAAGGCTCTGGGATAATCCATCTCAGACATACAGAAAACTGTATGTCGACCGAACTGCGCATGCGTTGCCAAAGCAAAACAAATTGTTTGAAATATTTTATTGTTTCGTGTATAAAATGATGATTTTTTCGGGGTTTTGGTGGAAATGTTGATGTTCTTCATAGTGGGATACAAAAGGTGTGTTAGCGACTGAATAAGGAAAATATTGCGTGTGAAACAGGGTCAGTATAGAGCCGACAGGAGCCGCGAAGAGTGCTGTTGTCGAAGAAAAATGTCACAATTAATTGTAATCTTGTCCATTCACCTCTGTGTCAGTTTGAAAAAGCTTTAAATGTAGAGACATTTGTGGTTCCTCCAGCATAATTTAGCCGTTTAACGCTATTATGTTTCTAATGGTTGAAAGAGCGCGTGGAAAGGACAATTTTCAAGAACAAAAACAATTACAATGTACTGTGTGTTAATTGCTACTCAGCTACTGTAATATTAAAATACCTGAAGAGAGTCTCAATTCTAATATTAAGTCGGTTATAAACCTTGATAATATTAAAGTTTTCAGAAGATTTGTATATCAGAGGAATATTAAAAGGAATTTAGACTTATAAAACATATCATTAAAAATATGAATATAGTGAATTCCATGTTTGTATTGTGTTATCATCTCTAGAAATTAACAGTTTATAAGCCAAATCCTTGTTATATTTTTAACTGCCCTTATAGCTTTCCTTATATGTTTTAATATTTGCAAGCAGTTTAGTAGGTTAGGGATGCAACAGCACTTTTCAAATTATTGAATTGTAACCAAATTTTGTGTCTGGATAGGAATTACTATTAAAGATTTACAGTTTGTAATGATAGAGTTGGAGCAAGTTAAGCTGCAATGTGCCTCAGTTTGCCCTACTTTGTTATTTTAAGCTGTTTAATGCCAGAATTTTTTCTCGTCAAGGGGAAAGTATTGGACTTTGATATTGGTATTTGAATGGGTTAATTACCAGTCCATCTGCATGTCTACCAGCTATCTTTGGTTAATTATCTCATTAGATCATTAAGCCACAATGCTCTTAGTGCACCTTTTTTGTTATTTCACTGTACTTCGGGACAATACTTCTCACCAATGGCCAGAAATGTACTTGACTTCATGTTGATTACTGCCATTAATTAATTAACTACTGTACTAAATAGGACATTCAAGGTTGGAGATGTAATAGCAATAGAGGTTGCTATCATTGTAGCATTCAGGGGCGTCGCTGGCCCAAATTGTCAGGCATTTGGCAATTTATTGTATCGGCAATCAGGAAATTGTTTTCGTGGCCAGCATGATTTGAATTGGATAGGAATGGAAAAAACTGAGTTTTTGTTGCCCCTTCTCAGAGTAGGTATGTGTTGTTTTATAGTGTAAATAACAAGTTTTGATATTGCAATCAAACTGACAGGGTAGTTGTCATGACCATGGTAATAAAACTATTTCTATGGCTTGGCATAATTACATTGGGCAATTTTTTATCATTCATCACAAAATTATACCTGCACCCTAGGTGGTTCCCTGCAGGGGGTCATAACCAGGGGGAAGCTGATGAAAATGAATGGCTGATCACTATCATTTAATATTTTTGTGAATAGAACATTTCTTTAAAAAAGTATATGAATTTATTAAAAATATTTATATGGTTTCCCAATCTGGAATTCATACTTTGTAACATTTGGATCAAAAGGTTTATGACGTTTTCTTGGACAGAATCCAATTAACACAACCTCGTACAGAGGGCAGGGTACTTTCTGCTACAATTAGCTGTAATATTATACTGTATATTATTGTGTTTCATATGATGTCATAAATTTGAGGGGGGGTCAACTCTAAATCGAGACACAATTAATACAACCTTGTACAGGGGGCAGGGCTTCTTTGAATTACTGTGTGGACAAGATTAATGAAGGGATTGCCAATTTGGCATATTGTACCACTCAATAAATTTACTGTAAATCATTAAATACTTTCTGCTACAATTAGCTGTAATATTATACTGTATATTATTGTGTTTCATATGACGTCATAAATTTGACGGGGGTTCAACTCTAAATCGAGACACAGTCATCAGAGTGAATTAATTTTTCACTATATGTGTTGGCCTTGTGTTTGGTGGCAAATACATGCAATTTCATATCATTTTCTCACTCCAGTACAGCATAAGCATCAATACATTTTAGGTTGACCCCACGTCAGAACATGCAAAGTGCCATAGTGAAACCCCAGAATTCATATGTATTAGGTGTATGTAGACTGGAATACAAGTTAATATCACTGCCTGCGAAATTGTGGTTTATTTAGAGAATAAAGGTTTTTTGAACACTTCTATAAATAAATTATAACAGCAAAAAATTCATATGCACAAGTTAAAATGAGTATTACATACTCCTGCACTTGAAAAGTTTACAGTACAGTATATACATTAAATAATAAAATATATAACAGTAAATCCCAAGATTGGATTTATTGAAACTAGTCATTAGCTAGTTCTTCGCAATTTAATAAATAACACAAAGACAAATTAATAAAAGTTATTAACCATTTCTGACACAAATAGTATTTGCAAAATATAGCACATATTTGATATTATAGTCAAATAGTACAGTGTACTGATCAGCTCTATACTATGTATAGATTATAACTACAGAAAACCTGTACAACACAAATATGAGAAAAGTTTTCACGCTCCATTTAACTGTTGTGATATTATACGCATTAAGTATACGTTTCTTTACATTTCCTTTGTAGTATTAGTATATAGCACAGCTCTGAAACACCAAAACAATATTCGTACACTCCTAGACGGCCGCCATGTTGTATGTAAAAATATACGGTTAAAAATTAATTTTTGCAAAATTGCAACATTCCATTGTATACCAGCAACCAATTATATTAATTTCTGACATGGATTATCCCAGAGCCTTCGTTTCCTTCCCAAGGATCGCAGGCTCGGGGAACGAGATTGCTTGAGGTTGATCTGCGTTTTCGTGATGTTGGATCACTTGTATTTCTGCCATCATCAAGTACAAACATGTTTTCATCCTTTGATGCAACAACTGCAGCGATATAAGGTTTTGGAGTGGTTGAATTTCTTGCCTCGGCATACGTCACTAACTCACTGTTCTGGTAACTGTCAGATGATGTAGGTTCCTTGCCATCTTTTAATTTCAAAGCAACCACGTAGAAATAACTACAAACAAAATTTTACTTTCTTACTTCAAATATAACAATAGATCCAAATAGCTTCCTAATATGTAAGACTAATCTCAATGGAAGCTGGTTTTCTATTTGGTCATGGCGATGGCACTATGTCTATGTGTCGACTTATATCTGCAATGAAAATTAAAAATGATTTGCATACAGTATACAAAAACAAGATATAGTGTCCAAACTCAGTATATTACAAGTATATATTACAACGGAAGCTAGACTTTAATGGTACCATCAAAAAGTCGATAAACTTACAGAAACGTTTTTGATGGAATTTCCAACGAAAATGTGAGCGTAGTTGATGTCATGTCTGTGGCCTTCTTTGCCGCTCCTGGAGGAAAATGTGAAAGTATTAATGAGTAAAATGTATTGCCATAACGAAGCACTGTGTAGGGTTTTTGAACGGCATAAAAGTAGGCAAACATCAAATTCTGAATGAGCGTTTTCTTCACCACAGACAATATCGAAATATCGATTTTGTACTTACTTCCATTCGTAAAAAATCCTTTACTTCCACTGTAAACACTATTTCCTGCTTTATTACTGGCAAGAACACGAACATAATATTTTGTTGATGGGTTCAAATTTCTCACGATCCACTCTCTATCAATTGTGGTATATATCTTGAAGCAAGGGCCATTTTCTGAATGTGAAACACACGCAGTATAACTGATAATGTCGCCATTTTGTTTATCTTTCTGAGGAGGATCCCAGGTGAAAGACAATGATGATGTACTTCTTGACGAGGTTTTGATGTTCAATGGAGGACCGCTTGGAGCTGAAGAATAAAACCGAGGTTTATTAAATATTATTAATATATAACTCGGACATTTTGAATATGCAATGATTTGATTACCTTTTTGTGTAAAGACACTAGGTATCAAAACATTCGGTCGTAAATGTGACTTGTTCAGGGGTGCATTTTTTTCTTAAACTACAGTTGGGAGCAAAAATATGGTAGAAATGGTTATTTTAAACGTAGTTAACTATGTTTTAAAGGATGTAAGTCATGTAGCAACATTTTCTATAGAGGCGGTCTGAGTAAGTTTCTTAAATTAAATTAAATTAAATTAAATTAAATTAAATTAAATTAAATTAAATTAAATTAAATTAAATTAAATTAAATTAAATTAAATTAAATTAAATTAAATTAAATTAAATTAAATTAAATTAAATTAAATTAAATTAAATTAAATTAAATTAAATTAAATTAAATTACGTTGATTTAAAAAAAATGACACAGTACATTTGAATCATTTATTTATAATATGGTATGTTTTCTTTCCCAGTACATAAAGTATATGGAACATATTAACTGCAGAAACAGTTTTTGTTGCAAGCCATTATATGGCTTGCAACTATCATATACTTAAAACTGTCCTGTCCTGTCCACTTTTACGTGTAGCTACGATTTCGTGTCGACCAATAGGACGACAGACACAATCTCGTACCCAAGGCCATT
>CACRXK020001845.1:0-49030 GCA_902702795.2 Paramuricea clavata
ATATACAGTAATAATTTGGCACTTTTCTAGACCTTTGTCAAGGGTGTATATTAAACTTAATAATAATGGTCCTACTAATTACTGCCCGAGACTGCCCGGGTAAACATAAAGTTATTTATTATATGGTAAGGCAGTGTGCTCTTGTTTTAAATCACTAAGTACATGTATAAAAAGGTTTTTTTCCAAAACATTTGGCTGCACGCTAGGACAAATGGCAAAATTTGCACGGTGCTTGTTTGCAAAAACAACTGCAAACTGCTCTAATTCTTTCTGTTTCTTTGCATTTGCATTTGATCTCATTTGTGAGTCGGCCTCAACGGTCTTTAACTTTTCTTCAAAAAATCATATGCGAGCTAGGTTATATGCATAATATGCCCGACATATCAAATAATGTAATTTGCATTTATTTCGAAGAGACAATTAGCAAAATCGAGCGTATCTAAAAGTTATACAATGCCCAAAATAAGCGGCGTTGTTGAAAAAAATTTTTAAAGCACGCGTGCTATCGTAACAATGACATCAAATATGACAACTATTTGTCACATCTGTTGCGATTTATACGGAAAAGCATATTTAAAGTGTGATACTCTTATATATATATATATATATAATTTGTTTTGTTGTAGTAGATAATAAAGTGCTCAACACTAATACAAAAGTAGAGCAAGATATATTTATATCTTAAAATTAATTATTGCTACTCAAGTTTCACGCCTTATTCAAGACGATCTTCAGGCAATCTGGATTGCCTGAAGATCGTCTTGAATAAGGCGTGAAACTTGAGTAGCAATAATTAATTTTAAGATATAAATATATATATATATATATATATATATATATATATATATATATATATATATATATATATATATATATATATATATATATATATATAGTGTTATTTACAATCTCCATGTTAAAAACTGAACCGCATAATTTCGCATATACTGCGTAATTGAGAGCAATCTCAAATCTGTTCAGTTTTTTTATACACCCTGTATATATTTATCTTCCATTGACTCACATCAAATTAAAATGTTCTCAACCTCTATCAGCGCCGCCCTCCAAAATTCGACACCTTACTAAAGATAACCAAAACACGGAGCATATTAACAAGAATTGTTTGGAGTTAATTGGAGATGTTATTGGTTAGAATAACTATTGGATGAAATGTACCCAATTAAACACGTTTCTTTACAATACAAAACAAGTGAAACTCAGTCCAAAAATCGATAACATTTTTATTTATCTACGTTTCGACTATATTTGAAATATAGTCGAAACGTAGATAAATAAAAATGTTATGAAATATAGTCGAAACGTAGATAAATAAAAATGTTATGAAATATAGTCGAAACGTACATAAATAAAAATGTTATCGATTTTTGGAGTTTCACTTGTTTTGTATTTTATTAAAGTACTCAGTGGTTCTAAAAAAATTACGTTTCTCTACTTTATATAACTTTAATTGCAGGAAATGCTTTGTTTTATGCGACGAAATGGATGCTCCGAAGAAGTTTAAGGCTGCACTGAACCGTACATTTAGCGATAAGGGCGGCGTCTATTGGCAAAGCTGTAGCGATGAGCATTTCAGCACATATGTTATGACAATGTTGCAAGAATTTATTGCTACCAAAGGGACGACACGAAGAGGAACACTGATAATTGGCCGCCATGTTAATTATCGGCTAGTTGATGATGATGACGAATTCATTGACAACGACGATGAATTTGTAGAGGAGGATGACCCTCGTAAGAAGAGGGACGATTTTGATTCCTCAACATATCTACTGAATGAAACAACTCAGGTAAATATGCAGGTTATTTGTTATGTTTCGCGCACTGAAATATATATGAGAGCTGAACGTACGGTAATTAGTAATTAATTTCAAAACTCTTACTGTACAATACAGATTGATAAGAATGGTGTGATCCCCGAGGAACGGTGGAAATATATTTGGATGGTTCCATATCTTTGACTCATTCCAGCAGCACTAAGCGACAAGATGGTGAAGCACTACCTACAAGCCCACCCTCATCAAATTCCAATGGAATTACCGGTGCAGCACTTTGATTGGCACCAATTCTTTAGTTTGGCACCAATTCTTCAGTTTGGCAAAGCCTTTTTTTTCCCAAAACTTCATGCCGTTTTTGTTCTTCTTAAGTGGTGGTTTGGCTGCTTTTCACTACAGGAAGATTCTGTCTTACATTGGTACGTACTTATAATGGACTTGTTTCTTGATTGTTACTTTGTCAATGCCTTCTAGGTGGCTTGGCCTACATTTTATAAAAATGTTGAAAACGCTTGGTAAACATTTTAAGGGAGCCACCTTAAGCAACAAATTAAGCCACATCCCGTCTGGGGAATAAATTCTCATTTCATTAGGTCGGGGGGGGGGGGTGGTCTCATTATCCTATCTTTGAGAGCTAAGCTGAATTGTGAAGGACACAGCTCAACGTGGTTGAGTGGAAAAATTTCTATTCATGTTCACTGATTTCTGGATTACTGCTTTAAATCTACTACATTTATTGCGTTATTCTTTCCACTGTTTCCAGGTTGCTGCCCTGTGTCGACTGCAGTTGGTGACACTTCAAGTGGAAAGTCGACGGCTCTCAAGGTGATTAGCAACTTGATTGGAATGCAAATGGTATCCCAGTCATCGGGGCAGTTTGTTGTTTCAGATCTTACGCGATCGTCGATTCCGCTTGCTTGGGATGACCCAACACATCCATCTATCTTACGAACGCCGCTAGTGTCCGTTTTTGAAGGAATTGGTAACCAAACCCAAGAGCGTGGAAGTGAAAAACCGCTGACAACTTTCCTTCTAACTGTGAATTTTAAACTTGATGATGATTTGCGGTATGTGATTTGGATTACTAAAATCTACATACAATTCTATTTAAAGACTGACTTGCCTTTGACTCATTTGGGAAGATGTTGGTTATATGTCGCAACTGTACAACATACAAATACGTTGTAGTTCTCACAATAACTCTCAGAATTTATGTAGTTACTGAATCAAAATGTACTTGCTGTTTCCGACAAAATCGGGATAATTTCCCGGGTAAAATAACGAGGAAAACGGGTCCAAAAAATACCTAGATGCAGATTATATTCCTTAAATCTGAAAGTTCGGGTAGAAAACAACTAGTCTGTCCAAATCATTTTGATAGAGAACATTTAAAGGCACTGTTCAGCCTTCAGGTTTTTATCGCGCATTTCAGCCCTTTTACTTGAAAAAACTAACTAGTAGAGCCGTGTTTACACTACGAGCCTAAGCTTGGCCTTGGCCTGCAGGCTTTGGACTAAATTTTTGTAGTTGAAACGCATTTCGGCCTGGCCTAGGCCAGGAAATCTCCAACACCTGTTGTGATGAGCCTATATAGATTCCCGGCCTAGGTCAGGCCGAAGTGTACAGAATTATACATAATTCAAGATCAGTGAAATCAATGTTTTTAACAATAAATATACTTATTCTTACTTGTCTAGCTCTTTTGAAAGAACGACTCCGATATGGTTCAATAAATTGTTAAACAAGAATGACGAAAATGGTGATAACTTTTTGGATGCAAGGAAACGCATATTTGATGCTGCAACGACGCACAGCCTGTTCGATATCATCGCTCTCGGGCAACAAATAAGTAGGGAAAACCTTGCACATCACATTACTTTCTTCAAGGAGCATCTCAGTGGATTGTCACCGCGTCTTGCTGATATCTATGGGATTTACAGGCTGTTGGCACAGGAGGTTTGTTTATCGATATCAATTATTACACTAAAATCATTAAATTATTTTATTTTTCGGTGACCACACTAAAACAATCCATTAAGTTAAACTAGCCATACACCCTTTAGTTGGAATTTTTAAAATGAAGTACGTGCAGTGTCCCCCACTCTATCCCAAACCATCTTAATAGAAACATAAACATCTTCGAAGAAACATAACACACAACTAAATTTACTATAGTTCTATCTCCTAAACAAAAACGAAATGCCTACATGGAAATTGCTATTTTTTGTGGTTGTAGATTTGTTGGTAAACCACTTAAACTAAACTAAGTGCTAACAGTGCATGCTGCAAATATTAAATTGCGCTGCCATTTACAACAACTTGTAATCTTATTGATATTTTTATGCAGGTCATTCAACTGGTGGATGACGAGGAAATCATTTCAGATGTAACGTTCGACAATTATTTAAAAAACGATTTCCTTCCCTACGTTCGTGGAATTTATGATGTTAGTGTCAAAACATTCACAACTATTGATGATGTGTTTCGTCAAGTGATGTTAGCAGTCGAAAAACTTAATCTAACGAAGGATGAAGTAAGTATGACAACAAGTATACCATGCTAACATTATACACTCTCAAAACACTAGGCTCGCTTATAAATTACCATTCGTGCTACCAAAAGCAAGACCAAATTGCTGTATTCTCTATATCGTTGTTGTTTTGATCGTTTTTTGATGAAAATGTAACCAAATTTATGTTTTTGCTTGGATGAAAGGCTTAATTATATAAATATCAGGCTAAATGACAAATACGAAATAATTGTGCTTGTAATGTATTGTTATGTCCTGTTTACGTTACTAAGTGTTTATATGTGATTGGAAAGTTAAATAAATTAATAGTTATGTAAAAAAAACAAAATTTGAGTCTTGGACATGGCTAACTAGCTTACATTGTTTTATAGGTAGGTCAGTGGATGAGACCTAAAGTTAAGGCGAAGAGGAGTGGCCAACTCTTCATGGTGTTTATTGTTCACAAAGCGTTGGATGTGATTGCAAAGGGTGAACTGCAAGATCGACCAAGTGACGCCAACGTACGTGAGCTTGTTGCACAAATTGCCGGGCGCAGAGAAGAATTCAAGTCTACGTTCGTTGGTAAGCCAACGAAAGTAAGCTGCTTAAAAGTTCCTCGCCACGTTTTTAGCAAAGATTTGCTGGCTCAAATTGATGATCGTAAGTATTTGTATACATATACTAGCAAACTCCTGGCGTGAACATTGCATGCGCCTTCTCCACACGTGTGCAATAAATCATTTTCGCGTTAATTACACACGTAAAAACGCACAAGTTGTAACAAGTCTGCAAACAAGTCTGTTCACAAGTTGTCAACAAGTTGTGCTCGCACTGCTTGTTCCCAGTCTATTGTAACAAGTTTGAAACAAGCTGTTAACAACTTGTAACAAGCTTGATGGCATTATAAGCCTTGTTACAAGATTGTGCTAACAAGTTTGTTACAGCCATGATATAACAAGGATGTTACAAGGTTGTCAACACAAGGTTGTAACAATCTTGTTATATGAAGCATGTCAGACTTTCTACAAGGTTGTTACAAGTTGTCAACAAGTTGTTCCAAACCTGTTGACAACTTGTGACAAGCAGTGTGAATACATCTTGTTTACAGCTTGTGAACAGACTTGTAACAAACTTGTGCGTTTTTACGTGTGTAGTTGCCATATCACTGCAGCATCCGGTATCACAAAGCACACATACGTATACGCCTGGCGTACCTATTTTTTGAATGAGCTGTGAATCAATATACATTTTTTACATACTTTTTATATAGTTTTCGAAATCGAACAACCAGAAGAGCTTCAAAAAGATGAATGCCTCGAATGCAATCGCCAGAGACTAGAGATTGATGAAATGAACAAGGCCCATTCGCGAGAAATCAATGACGTGAAAAAGGAATATGAAACAAAGATTCGTAGGATCACTGCCGATCTCCAGGTGAAAGTGAAGGAAAAAGAACGTCAAAGGATTTCATTTACAGAAGAGGTGACACAACTACGTGAAAAATGCAAAAATGCAACAAAAGAAATAGAGACATTGCGTGAAAAACTTCAGGGAGCAAAACACGAAATTGAAAAGAGCAGTGGCCGTCATAAAATTAATGATAAACGCAATAACGGTGGCAGTGTTGCTCAAGCTATTTCTAGCATTGTGGAAGGTGTGTAAGTCATACATTAGTTAAGATTTGTTGAATAAAAAACATAAGGTTTTTTATGATTTAGACCCGTATTTTTTGACAATCATTATTTGTGTTTAAAAAAGTATATCTTATTGATGTGAAACAACATCTAAAGGGTTTGCATTTGTTGACAAAAGTTGCGCAACTGCCGTTGTCATGTTTATTTAAAGCCAAAGTATCTGCCATCTTGAAACGTGTATGCTGCCATAGCAACGGCAGTTGTGCAACTTTTGTGAAAAAAAATCCAAACTTTTTAAATGTTGTTTTGAGATACTTTTTGTTTTTTAACAAACAATAAATTTTCCAAAAAGTACGGATCTAAATCATGAATTATCCATCCCACAAAAAACTGTATTGCGCTTCCTTAATATACAATATGAAAGACATGTAACGATCAAAATATAGTGTGGTAATAATTTATTATCAATCATGTATAGATGCTGACGAAACAGGAACAAGTGCGTGTGCACAGAATTCCCAAGGCCAATCTTTAAATGATTCAGGTAATACAAAATTTTCCAAAACTACAGGCTGCTATTATTTACCTTTTATGTATGTCAATAGCTAACATTTTTATTTATTTATTAACTTTGCCGGCATAAAATTACACAGAGTGGCCGGGACACCGCAAGAGCTTATTGCCAATTACTGCGGGCCCAAAATTAATAATTATTTAATAATTATTCGCCGAAGGCGAGATAACTATCAGGATACCCGGTGACTAAACCCGTGGATAGGAGTGACCGCTCGCAGTCTGTGTTCACTTGTATGTAAATTATGTATATTATGAATATAACAGCCTTAATACGTCAAATTTGCCCAACTTGCATAAGATTTGTTATATTCACTTGGGCAAAAATAGTAAACGTACGTATGTGTTTATTTTTCTGCAGGGATATCACTCGATGGTGATATCAAAGACAATGTGAATGAAGGTAAGGTACCTTGATTGATTATGATGCAAACTTTTACTTATTATTATTAAAAATTATTATTACTATTATTATTATTGCTGTTGATATGAGTTTAATTAATATAATTCATATTTCATATTAATAGTTTCTCCTTTATATGCTTGTTAGATGTATTGAAAAAACGAAAGTCCGATAAAATGGTTGGGAGCAAAAATGTTTGCTCAGTATGCACAAACAAAAAAAGGAGAAAAGGCATGGTAAAATGCCAGGGCTGTAGTCAATGGTTGCATTGCAGCTGCGCTGGCATAACACTTAAAGAAGCACTGATACAAGATGGTTCGTTCCTTTGCAGAAGTTTCAAGCTTAGGTAAATCAAGATTATTAAAATATTATTGAACTTGGTTTTGTTGGTGACGAGGCCTAGGACAAGGTTTTGCGATTGAACTAAAAAAATGTAATTGCGTCACTGTCTAATTATGAGGTTACTTTTTTATCAAAACTGTCTTCAGAAATCAGAATAAGGGAAATAAGGTTTCCAAGCCCCAGGTGCTTCATTGGTGGAACTTAGCATCTCTGTTTCTCAACATTCGACATCGGCAAATAATCAAGAGACAAACAATTCACAATATTTTTAAAATGACTTCAATAAAATTGTAAACATTCAATTCTCGGTAATATTTTTTGGGCCCAAACTGAGAATATTTATAGACACTATAACACACTATACATGTTAATGTTTCAAATTTTCAGTTATTTTCATTTGCATTTGTTCGCAACTACCGGGTGTACAAATAATATCCCGTTTGATTTCCTGTAACGTGAAAACTATTAGAGTTTTATTGTATTCAAAACTGGCCAACTTAGATTTGATATATAACATTTCATTCTCTGTGTAATATTGAAATGTCGACTGTACTATATTGATATTTTCAAAAATTAGCATAAAAACCCGTTTAGTTTTAAAACTTGTGAAATATATTTATTCTGGTTAAAATAACGCATATATTTACAATAGGATTGTTTATTTTCAACTGATAGAAAACAATCTTATTGTACTATACAGGGTGTATCAAAATAAACGCAATTCATCTTTTGTGCTTAATAACTTTCGAAATACTATTTCTAGTTAAACTCTTTTAGGCTTACTTCAAAGCCTGTTCTTTTCTCTTTCAAACAAACTATTATCATTGTCTCCAATGCTAGTAATAATTGCACAGGAAAAGATTTAGTAAAACCTATCATTTTTAGTTGCTGTTTAATTATGCAAGTTTACTATGTTATTGTTTAGTCGGTTTAAATGTTAGAATTTTCTTCTTTAAACTTTAATGTTGTCGTCACTACATCTGGAAAACCACGTAAGAACAAATTAAAAGTATTTTAAAAGAGACCAGGTTGTTTGAAAATCCTAAACGAATGCTAAAAATCGTCAAAACATTCTGGTGTCTGAGCCAGAGTGTCATCGAATTGCGATGTAATGTAAACAGAAATTATAGCAACTTGATGTCAGTCAGCCAAAATTATATCGCATTTGAAGTTTCAAACTGAGTTAAAAATAGTGGAAGAAAAGCCGTAATTATACTTATTGTTACAATCATTTAATAAAATGCAACATTTTTTTGTTTGAATGAAAAAATCAGTTATTTTCATGAGAACGATTTGTTATTCCATCTCAATTTTTTTAATCTCCAATCGCAATAACGTAAAGTATTATTACCCGCGAACCAATGAGTCAAATTTAAGAAACAACCCACTGTTAGAAAGCTGAATGGCTACGCTTTAAAATGAATGTAAACTTTAACGTTTTTGTCTATTATTTGTTTAGCGATTTACATTTCAGTCGAGGATTGCGCTTTTTTTTATACACCCTGTATATGTATCAAATAAAACAATCCTATTTTACGAAAACGGGAATTTGATAGGCCGTTTTTCGCTAATTTGGACATGTTCAAAAATGGTAGTGCAACTTTAACACATCAATAGACAATAGTGCAGTGAAATACTGTATTGGACGGAAAATGAAATGTTATATATCAAAATTGGTTCTTTGTGAGTACAATTTTAACTTACGTCAGCACAATAACTTTTATAGCGGAGGGTTTAAACTGCAGGTGTGCAGGTTGCAGGTGTGATATTCTAGTACAAGATCAAAACTTGACATTCATGAACAGGTGTGAAGCACGCAAAAAATTTTATCTTAACTAACTTTGAATTCTTTTTTATAATTGATTTTGACACTCTTTGCGAGAAACGTCCACCATATTTAATTCTTAGCTCAAAAACACCTGATATCCCTATTACCAATAGTTTTCCCAAAACATGTGATCACAGAGTAGGTATTATGTACCTACCATGTACCTACTATATGTACCTACCATGTACCTACTATATGTACCTACTATGTACCTACTCAGTCTGTGACCACATGTTTTGGCGGGAAACTATTGATAATATGGGATATCTGGTGTTTTTGAGTTAAGAATTAAATATGGTGGACGTTTCTCGCAAAGAGTGACAAGTGATAAAATGTTTTGCGTGCTACACACCTGTTCATGAATGTCAAGTTTTGATCTTGTACTAGAATATCACACCTGCAACCTGCACACCTGCAGTTTAAACCCTCCGCTTTTATGGTTTTCATGTTACAGGAAATCAAACAGGCTATACTCGCCTATACTATAGTTTTTTTTTGAGGAACCCAGATTATATAATCTGTATATAACATTATTGAAGAGCAACAATAATTTTACACCACGAGTAAATGTTTATTTCTTGGGGAGGATTGGTATTTTCCGGTTTTCATGACATATTTCTGTGTATCTGTTCCTGTATTGTACCAGTCGATGTAAAAAGAAAAACTGGTGAAGGTGAGGCATAGCACACATGACTCTCTTGTACCTACTTGCCCAAATGAATGTTTGTTCGCAAGCCATTGTGTTGTAGCCCTTGGGGACTTTGTCATCTGGATCATACAGCTCCTTACATTTTGGATCAACGTGGTTACGCAAGTGTAAACGGTCAATACATTTTCCAATGCATTCCCAAGCCTCGTCAAATGGTTTGGGAAGAGGTAACTTCCTTTTTGATACAAGCAAGCCATCGAGATGGCACATGTTGTCATAAGCCAGGACTATTGACGATAGCTCATCACGAATAGCATCGTCGGTCCATCCAGCATCAATTAAATGTTTAAATTTTCCATAAAGCCACAAAATTGTTATGAGGTACGCTTGCGTTGGCGACTCCGATCTAAAACAACAAAAATAATGGCCAGAGGTTTGACTTAGTCAGATGATCTATGGGGGGGGGGGGGTGTTTCCGATGACAAGTGCATAAGATCAATGCTTTTTCATCCCATATTTTCCTAAAATGTTTGACGGTATTTAGTTTCATTGTACAGTACCTGTACAAAGGTTGCCAGTATTCTATATGTCCACCCGCGCTGACTATAAAGAAAATTCCCCTGGACCAACAGTGGAAGGTTTTCAATCCACCTGTGTCCTTATTGCAAATAAAACCTGCGGCTTTTTCTTCTGCTTCTTTGATTTCCAAGAAATTTGGATTTTTTGCAATAAATTCTTCTGTTCCTGAAAGAAGCATGTGATGTGACATGGCTAAAAGTCTGAAAATCATCTTCATCCATATCAAACATTGCCTTAAAATATTACACTTTACAGTACGGTACCTTGAAACGTAGTGGCATTAGCCAGATTCTTGCTTGATGGACTTGAATGCTTTGCCACAGTATCAAGGTAATTGTTGACAGCTTCAAATGAGACATCTACAAATAGAGCATAAATTAAGTATTCATAATAGTCTTCTCACTCAATTACCATATACAGTACTTCAAGTAACCAAGAGAATGATCACAACAAATTGCCGTTTATAGGCATAGCATTTCATTTTACTCATTTACCAAAAATCATGCAAAAAAATGTTTCTAAAATGTTCTGTTTGACTTTAGCATCAGATAAAGGTACTAGACTGGAGAGTGGAGTGCTATTTGGTAATTACATTAATTATTTAAACTGGTGTTCTGAAAAATTGTTGATGGACAAGCAGCAAAATTTAGAAATTGCAATTTTAATCAAACCTGACAATAAAGGCTTTGAAGACATTTCATCCAATGCTGAAAAAAAATAGATTTAGTAAAAACTTGTACAGCATGCCTAGAATCAGCCATCCTACCTCACTCCTATTAAAGAATTTTAGAGTGAACTGACAGAAGCATATTTTCAACAAAATAGAATTCAAATATTATTTATAATATCCTAGACCAAAATTCAACATACACATAATGTCCAATATACTGAATACATGCAGGAATTGAGGAATTTTACTACTGGGAATTTTATTTGTGGGCCCACACTATTTGGTAATATGCTGCTGTTGTGACCCTGCCAAATTTTGTAATAGGGAGATTTTTTGTATACTCGAGGAAACGTTCTGCCAGTATTATTCCATTGATGAGTAAAATTGTCTGGCATTGGACAAAGTAAAATAGTATATTAAAGTAGGCTCATTGGGTAATAGTTAACAATTAAAAATCACCTTCTTCCACAGTTGAGTCCACAATTCCACATCTTTCAAAAAATTCTTTTGTCTTTGATGGATATCCCAAAACCTGAGCCTTCTTACAGTGGTCCCCACAGAAGGCATGGCCTCGTTGTGGTGAAAGAGGACAGATTCTGGGATAGTTTACACTACCAAAACCTTCAATCTCAATTGGCACTTTCCACATACAGTGAGCATATCTAAGCTTCCAGTTGCCATCAGCAACATAGAGCTTCCCACATCCTAGAGTGATTGTAAATTTTTAAGGATGGAAAGATATGGATGGTGAGCTTATTCTATCATAGTCGGTGTTTGTGCGGCCCTGCAATTCTACATGTTAAAGTCCTACCAGAGGGCCTATATTTGTATTTTTCAAAAGTGCTCCTGTTTAGGTTTAAAATTGTATACTTGTATAATTTTTTTAACTACCTTTCTCTTGACAACTAGCTGAACACTTATGAGCATACAATTCCCCACAACGTCTTTTGTCAACATATTCCATCACATCATCTACATTGCCTGTAAGGGGACCATTTTTCTCAGCTTTGAAAAGCCATTCCTCCCGTAACCCATGAATGTCAAGCTCTAATTCTGTCTCACGGTTCCAGAAGCATTTAGCAATTGCTTTTGCAGACATCTCTCCAGGAAGAATACCTAATTAAGAATAAAAAGTATATGTCAAGATCTGATGTAATGATTTTCATCTTATGTTAAATTATGTATGTTATGTAAAACACTTGAAAGCTATAGACAAACTAGTACCTAGTAGTGGCCTTTAATGCCTTTAATGCAAAGACCAGTTGAGTAAATAGCAAAAGGTGAAGATGCAAAATAGGTCAAAACTGAAAATAGGGTACATAGCTAATTAGTATATAATTCACAATTAGGCATACAGGACTTTCCAAAATGTGCAAATATCAATATTTTCATAATTGTTTTCAGATGTCTGATATTGTATCAAAATCATAAGAATATTTTCAATTGATCATATTGTTTCATTAGTAACCTTTATTATTATCACCATCATCATTTTCACCATCATTGAAACAATGACTCTCTTCATTGCTGGATTTCTTTTCTGTTAATAAATTTACAGTAGATATCATATTTGGGATGTTAAAGGGGCCCTACAATATTTTTAGTCGAAAAGCCACCTTAAGTAGGGGACTCCATGGAGATTCGTTTGGCTGTATCTTACATGCAGTATCCATGAGTATGAGTACTTCCGCACACCGGAAGACACATGCATGCCGTGATGTGCATGTCAAGTAGCGACAATAACAAAAAAATGTAAACAATACTTACTTGACTAAAAAATGACTGTAGAGCCCCTTTAAGTACATATTTTTTCATATAATGCACCTATCATTGGCCATCCCTAAGGGTACAACCCTGGGACATTCAAGGAGAAACAGGATGGATATAAGGGATATTAGAGGCAAATGTCCTCTGGGATACAGGAGAAATTGCTAAGTTTATTTCACCCATTTGGGAAAGGCAAAAGGGGGAGGGGGTGGATTTCTGTGACATACTAAAATCTGCATTATACTAAAAATTTGCCAGTTAATTGATGCACGTTTTTATATTAAATTTGGTGTTAACCCTTTTTGTTTGAGTCAGTGTCTTAGTTTTATGTGTTTCTTATAATTCTGATTACTGTACTTCATTTTCACTCCCACTAGGTACCTCTATTGATGCCAAACCAGTTGTATTAGAACTGGTTTCATAATGGTACTAGCAGTTGAGTGTATAGATAAATTTGAGTGCAGTAAATTTTAGAAGGAACAAAGGCTGCATACTCGTACTTGAAATTAAACAAAATTAATAAAAAAATTAGCCAATAAATCTACTAAGTTGTAAGTGAACACTAACCATCTACAAGTGAGGAATACAACTTTATTTCTTCCTGGTAAATTTCATTGTAGGCCTCAGCAAAGCCACTGAATGATACCCAACAATGATTGCTGTAAAATAAATCACAAAAACACATCAGAATTGAAGGCTGATATTATGCCCTGCATCATATTTTAAATCCATTACCTGGCAATGATCCCCAATGTGCCTAGCCTATGCGCCCTACCTGTTTCGGGGCAGGCTAATAGTGTAGCAGTTGGTGGCAAAATTGTGCATTTGATGATACAAGCACACAACTTGGCATGTTAGGGTATAACCTAAGCCAAGATTTTTTGGCTATAGGGCATTACAGATTAGCTCCTGGTAGCCACACAATTTTGTGAAATTTCAATGTCTTACTTTTACCAAATATCACCTGTATCTGAAACTAAATATAGGACGTTTATTAAAAGGCTTCTAAGATTTTCGACACCAATTTTACCAAATTTCTGCACCGCTATACGCGCGTAGTTTTGACTAGTCCAGTGTTGTTACTTTAAGTGCATAATTTAGAATATAATTAAATCCAATCTATGAGCTAGGTCATATTGTAACAATACATGCACATGTATCCTAATTGTAAATTAATCACGAATTGTTCGTTATGCATGAATCCATTTATATTGGAAATATTTAATTGTATCGGTTAAATATAATGGTTTGTAAAACTGTTAAGAAGTATACGAGAAAAAATGATACCTTAAAGATGGCATCCATTTGTATAAGTCCTTGTGGATGTATGTCACGTTGCTTACTTCAATGATATCAAGTGTCAAATGACTCTGGTAGTATCGAGCACCATGTTCATCGGAGTACTTGCACACTCCATACTTGATCGAGCAATCTCTGCATTCTAAAGACACTTTCCGACAACAAACAGGACCGTTTAAAGTGAAAAGAATCGCAGACGATGGGTTATTGCGCATTGATAACTTTTTGTCACAATTAATACACGTCGAAACGGGAGGAGATAAATACTTTTTTAACTCGTTTGACGGAAAATCGCCTTTCTGGCTCATGAATATAGGGCAATTCTTCTCGAGTACGTTGGCAAACAACATCAAATCATCCATTGAAATTGCGTTGTTTGGTTCGCCAGATATACTTTTAAAAATACCCAATACCAGTTCGTGACGCATCGATGTTCCATCCACAATACGAGTGATGTTCGCGGGAACATGTTGCAGAGACTTTCGCATGTTATTGAGACCTTGAACTGTGAGCTTAACAGCTATTATATTTAAAATCTCATTTTCGCAAAGGTCGTAGTCTTTCTCCAGTATGGCCTTCATTTCAATGCCACGCAATTCATTGATATATTCCTGAACTTTGCGCGTGCGACTAACTTTGGCAATAAGGCCAGCACGAACCGTATCAAAGTCGAAGCTCGTACAAGATTTTCTTTTTCTGCTATTTGACATTTTGAAATACAGCACAGCCACAGGAATCGATGGCAGAGTAAATTTAACAGGCAGAGGAATCGATGGCAGAGTAAATTTAACAGGCAGAGTATGTGAGAACAGATCAGTGGTGAGAACCAAATAAATCAATGCGTTTCAATCAGAGCAGGTCATTTAACTGCGATCACAGTTCATAATCTGTAATTCATTTCCGGTGTCAAATTATATTTTTAAGTCACTATTCCCAAGCGTCTATTAGGTCTATAGTCATGTCTATAAGGTCTATAATATTGATTTCATGCTAAAAACTAGACACATTTCTGAAACGCTATAATCTTGCGACGAATGAAATCTTAGACGGCGAACATTGATTTGATGCTAAAAACTAGACACATTTCTGAAACAAATACATGACGCAACTGTAAAACTCCTCGATGGAAGATAAAAGTAGGCTACACAAATAACTGAGGTAACGTGAAAGACAATCGCATATTTAGTTATTGATATAGAACGATAGAACGCGTGAAAGACAATGACATATTTAGTGATTTATATAGAACGCGTGAAAGACAATCGCATATTTAGTGATTGATATAGATTATAGAACGATAGAACGCGTGCTTTGCGTGTTTGTCAAAAAACGTCCGCTTATTTTGGGCAACATATGGACGTCAATGACGTCATACGTAATCGGTAAAAATTACGGGAACCACTGAGTTTTAGCAAATTTTTAACAGGAAGTAGAATGACAATCACTAGAATGACGTTTTCCACAGGGCAAATTTGTTCGCGTGAAGCGACAAGTAAAAGAGTAGGAACTGATCCAACTTTTTCGCGGCGAATTTTTTCGCTGACCAATCACATTGCCGAAATTTGGTTTTCGCTTCGCGTGAACAAATAAATTCGCCCAAAAACGGGCTTAAATAATAAATCGACACCTTCTCTTGTTTCGTGATGTAAATCACGTTTTCCAAGCACACAAAATCACTTAAGCCCTTAAATCTTCGGTTCAACGTCACAACTTACAAGTAAAATTCCTATAAAATTCCATCAGTAAAATTCATGACTCATATGGTTACCACTTACCATCAGGAATGATTTTTAATTAAAAAAATATATATTTTTATTAATTGCCATATTGCAGGGGGTGCAAAAACATTGGGGCGAGCGCGCGGCCACCAATGGCGCCCATACTATTTCCTATTGAGTGACTGAAAATTACCTTTTGACATTTTGTCCTTTTTCTCAAAAAATTTCTATACAAGCATATCCAATTTTTATTTTTAGATAATCTCTGGGTTTTTTTCTGATATGTGGCCGAGATTTCTTGCTAATCGAACGACAGGAAGTAATAAAAAATGGCGGCTTTTATTGTATAACTTGACCGACATTTGAGCGATGATTTTTGTACAAATATAAACAGTAATAATGGCGCACACCAAAGGACTTACACACTTAATGGACAAATATTCTTCCAAAGATTGGTTAAACAAACGAAATAACAAGAATCATCGCTCAAACGTCGGTCAAGTTGTGCAACAAAAGCCGCCGTTTTTTATTACTTCCTGTCCTTCGATTAGCAAGAAATCTCGACCACATAGAAAAAACCCAGCGATTATCTAAAAATAAAAATTGGATATGCTTGTATAGACATTTTTTGAGAAAAAGGACAAAATGTCAAAAGGTAATTTTCACTCACTCAATAGGAAATAGTATGGGCAGCATTGGTGGCCGCGCGCTCGCCCCAATGTTTTTGCATCCCCTGCAATATGGCGGTAGAAACCTTGGAAAGGTCTATTGATACGCATGTAATTGTCTGAACGAAAATATAGACTAGCCCATACATTTCGGCGATCATAACTTCGGCCCCTTCGGACGTATCTTCTTTGTTAAAAATATTCTTGTTCGAATCGCTATCAAAAACACTACTTAGAGTGTTATTTTTCACCTTGTATCTTCAAATTTGCTTCTTTTATTATGGTATTCATTCCATTTCTGGTCTGACTTGATGTGAACTAATTTCAAAACACGGAGTTTCAAAACGTCAAAACATTTGGTTAATGATTAACATTTAACCGAATTTAGCCGTTGATTGACAACTACATAAAAATACTAAGCAATCCGTTTTTTCCGCTCACCAGTAGCCTGCATAGCAGGCGTTTAGTGCAGGCGGGAGAAGAGAGGGTGTCGTTAAATAAACGCCTGCCCAAATGCCTATGATTAATTTGTTCTTCTCCGAAGAATCTTCGGAAAAGCTTCCCATTACTTCTAACGGAAGTAATTACGTAACTCAAATGTCAACAATAATTTTGCTCGCGTATATATTATATCGAAAATATGCCGCCTGTTATTGCTTTTCGAGGGAACTCTTATATTTCAAGTATTTAGGCTTCGAAATTCAGTTGAAACCAGAATAGAGAAAGTCTATTATTAATTTGCTACGTGGTGAAGACGCCGGTTATCGCGATTCTTCCTACGGAATACGGAAAATCTGCAAATCAAAGCTTGCCTGAGCGGCAGGGATCGAATATAAATGTCCTTATAGTTGTCTTGTTATTTGTTACTCGCTGGGCTGGGGCACCTGTGCCCCAGACAAGTATAGGTTTCGGCTTGCATTTGTCACGGATCATGGATCGTTGATAGCCACAAAATAGAATATTAATGAGCTGCTTGATCCTTTTCAAAATGGCAGGGCCTTTCGACCCTTTCGTGGAGTGGGCAAAATGTTTCAAACAATTCCGGGCCCCATTTCATGAAAATTTTGGCCGAATTGTACCTGTTTTCTATGGATTTTGCTTTGTGTCTAACTCTGGACATTCATGCTAGTTTATTTAATGCATACGGATGTATTACTAAACAACTGACAACAGTATTCTAGCGATTTATGGCCTCTGACTTTGTCTTTGAAAGCCAAGCGAAATTGTATTATTTGTTGAGAAATCGCTCAAATAATAAAAGATGCAGTATGTTTGATGCTTGATAACTTTGGTATCATTGTTTTTTTCTTTTTCGGCCGTACACCAGTGGATTCGTCTCACTTCTCTCTTCATTTTGATAATATTTTGAGCCTAAAAGCCCCAAAATATTTTATTTTGAACGTTTTAAATTGGCGGCCGACAGAAGAATGTAGCGTACTATAAAATATAACTTTACTTGTGGGCATAAACGCCGGAAGTTTCCCCTTAGCTCGGGGCCAGGCTTAATTTCCACACCAGGCTTAATATACGCACGTAAAACCTCTGCGTAAAACTTTAAATTTGTAAAATAACCAAATAAATAAAGCAACAGAATTTACTGCTCCGCAAGTTTTAGTATGAATTTGTTAACTTATTTGTAAAATATTTAAAAATAGAAGGATTCAAAGTTTTACGTGCGTGTACGTGCGTACGAAAAACGCAACAGTGCCAGTGGAAATCAGCCTTTAGATCTTAACAGTAATGTGTGTCAGTTGTGTAGCCCCAGCGAGTTAACACTCCGCAGAGCGTCTTGTTTACTTTAAAGTATAATTCAAGACCAGATAGTTGAGGCTACATCACTTGGCATTGCAGCTATGAGGTTGGATGATGATCTTAAGAATATTAACATTTCAAAACATGCTCAACTGTTATAATTTTGCAGTTAATTTGCTATACGGCAGAATACGTTAAACAACCGTGGTTCAGGAGCCTTTTAAAAGATAAAAGCTCTGTGACTGTGTTGTGACTGTTGTCTAAAATAGCTTCAAAAACTCATTAATAATTCATGAGAAGAAACACAAAGAAAAGTCATAAACGTGTATCTTTATATTTGATAGAGATTTCCCTTGATTTATATAAACTTTAAGTTTAATTTTCTTTACATACACAACAAATTTTTTGAAAGCTATTTCGCCAATGAATTTATACTAGATCGATCGTTTTTGAAGCAATTTAAAACATTCACAGTGCATGTTTTATCAGACCATCTTTATATCTGATAAAACACTGCCGCTCATGTTTTAAATAGTACATAAAATCTATAAAATCTCTGCAAATCTCCATAGTGACTATAGTTGCCGAGCAAAAAGCATGCATGATGCTAAATATAAATCTTGGCTATGATTGGATGAGTGAAGGTGCTAATTACAAAACGTCAATCATCCTTAATGGGCGAAAACAAATTTGTCATAGCCATTTGGGCAAGCGTTTTCTCAGGTCCCGCCCGTCAGCTAAACACCTGCTATGCAGGCTAGTTCACCAGCGGACAGGTAATTCAAGTTTTGCGGCAGACAGTATTTCCTTTGACTCCCTAATGTTTGCTGCCTGTAGAAATACCGCCTGCCATGCAGGCTATGGAACTCAGAAAGCCCGATAATTACTACGGCGCCTGCTTGGCCACCTAGCCTCCTTTACCGTTTGGATTGTCAGGGGGGGATTCAAATAAAAAAACACCTATTTCCGGCAACAGCCAGCCAATCAATGCCGTGATACCGACTGTTTACAATATTTGAAATCTGATATTGTAATTTATCAACAACAAAACTCTTTCGATCGATCGATCATATGCAGTGTTTCCACTCCCAAAAAAATAATTTCCTTCTCCATAACCCGAAATTACCTTTTTTTTCCACAAAATTTCCTTTTTTTCCACAAAATTTCCTTCCAAAAATCTCTAAATAGCCTTCCATTTTTCCTTCAACATTTGTATCACAATTGACAGATTTACCTGGTACTTAACATCTAAACTCTAGTATTGAAACACATTATATTAATTTATAGCAGATAACTTTGTATTTTGCCAGTTAAAATCAGCTCATATTCGCGCCCCCACAGGAGACAAAAAGCATAATAATTTGGAGCTACTTACTGTGGGTGCGAAAAGAGATTCCATAACTTTGGGGGGTGCACGAGGCGCCACACCATGGTTGGCACCGAGCGGAAAATTTTGAAAATATGGAGTCTCTAGATTGTTGGAAATGGCATTTGCAGAGTCTTTTTGCACAAAATTGTATGAAAATTGCCTTATTCTTAGAAATTATGAGATAAAATAGATTTCCTTCTCATTTCCCTCCTTATAACAATATTTCTTCCCAATTTCCTTCCAAATGCTATTTCCTTCCAAATTTCCTTCCAAAGGCCCAAATTTCCTTCTGGAAAATGCTGATCGTAAAGTATAAGATAGAAAGAGAGCTTTTGCAAATTACAATATCAGATTTGAGATTTCAAATATAGTAAACCGTTGCTATCGCAGCATTGATTTGCTGGCTGTTGCTGCTGTATACGATCGAAAGAGTTTTGTTGTTGATAAATTGCAATATCAGATTTCAAATATTGTAAACAGTCGGTATCGCGGCGTTGATTGGCTGGCTGTTGCCGGAAATAGGTGTTTTTTCTTTGAATCACCCCCCCCCCCCGACAATCCAAACGGTAAAGCAGACTAGGTGACCAAGCAGACGCCGTAGTAATTATCGGGCTTTCTAAGTTCTATAGAATTTTACTCTCGAAACATTTCGCTAAAAATCCATTGCAAAAATTGTAGGACGTGTTAACTCATTAACGCCCAATGCGCCCTGAGATTGACAAGTGGGTAACGAACAATGCGTCCGCATGTACCCTCAAATGACACCTCAACTTGCGGCCATGATATTTGAGCACGTGTTTAACTGGTTGCCTAGCAACTGATAGGAAAATAGAACGTGAAATTCGAGCTTTTCAACGGTGTAGCATGCAAGAAAATTGGTCAGAAACTCGCAAATTTTTTCAAGTTTAAAACCTTAGTTTTTCAAAAATAATGAATAATGGAGATATTGTTGCAAAGAAGGATTTTACAGCAAGTTTTAAAAGCAAAAAAAGGAGAGGTTTTCGGATGATATACAATGAAAATTTGGCATGAAAGGAAAGCAAATGTATTGACGTTTTGGGCCAAGTTTTCTGTGTGAGGATTTCTCCAAACTTTATTAAAAATAGAAGTCGGAAATTACAAGAAAGATGAACACGGAACACAAGTGAGCAGATAAGATTTTTTAAAGGGTATTTTTGAGTAGAAATATGCGATCAAACACTCACAAAATTCGACCGCATTAATGTTGGTTGAATCTAGTTTAAAGTTATCTTTTTAGACAAACTGTTTATGCAAATTTGGGCACAATTTCGACTGTTTTCGTGACCCCATTGTTGGTCTTCTTGTTCAAGTTGTTATTTTAGCTAAAGTATGTTTCAAACGACACCAGATTGTGCGTACGTGACCTTTTTTGACCTTTTTGGCAAGAATGCTTCAAGTATTAAATTACACTAAACAAGTAGGAAATTCCAAAGTCACTGTTATATCTATTTTCATCAATTTAGTCTTAAAATGACAACTCGTTTCAGACATATTGTGGTTTAAAATGAGTGTATTGAATAACCGCGCTTGTTTGCCGCGTGCAAATTCTCAAAAAGTCCGCACTTGAGTTGTAAAGCTTTCAAAATGCTTTTTTACTGGTTTTTATATCCCCTATAAAACTTTAAATTGATAAAGCAGATAATAATGTTGATGAAACATCATTTTCTAGTAACTACACATTGAATCAGAAGAAAAAGTATCAAAATAGGTCGCGACGGTTGTTTGGCAAAATGTCGCTTCTCTCTGAAATGGCTTCCTTTGCGGGAAGCCATGAAATTGAAGTCCTAACAAAAACTAACCTTAGCAGTTCTTTTGGGCCCATTGCTCACTTATTTATCATGAAATCGCTTCACTAGAACATTTTTAATACTGTCTATGGAAAACTTTGTAATTTTCTGAACTAAAAGTTTATGGTTTCGAGGTGTTTATTTTATAAAATAGCACACGCGACAAAATGGCACTTTTGTGGTTTCTCACGTCTGACAAACAACCAAAGATGAAAGTCCTTATTTGACCTTTTTATAGCTATGTGGAATACCTGAATATTAGGTTATCTTTTTCATGTGAGTATATAGATAACATTTCTACACAATAGTCCTTATTCAATAGTCCATAGTCAAACTAAAAAAAAGAGATTGTTTTTCAGAGCCAGACTTCAAAAGAGAACGCGTGTCTGACATTTTATAGCAGCCTACATTGGCGCGCAAAATAATTTTGGCCAAAAACCGTTGCTTTTCCAACAAAAACATGGGAAAATTGAGCTAAAAGTCTTACCTGATGTATGTTTAAAATGTTTTTCTTTTTATGGTGTTTTTCAGCGCTTTGAGTAGAGAGGTTAACAGCTTTTGGTTTTGTCACCACAATTTGCCTTTGAAAATGTCGGCTGTCATTGTTTGTGTTAAAAACACCTCAGAAAATTCCTATTTTCTCACCTTCCCATCCTTGGTTTATATTGAAAATAAATAGATACTAGTACCATATGTCGTTATAAATATATTTGAAGTAATTAAAAACTTGAAAGACGTACAAGCACTGTGTTTTGGCTTGCACACTTTGTTGAATTTGAACACTTAGTTACTGTTCTAAATTTCATGTTGTAAACATCTTCCCCAAAAAAGCAAAGGAGTATATTTTATAATTTTTGATCATTTTCTAATTCATATCCCAATAGATGAAAATTGGTTATAAAATAGATATGTACTAATTTAGTGAATAATTTTTTTTTTGTTTTTTTATATAAATTTATGGAGATATTGCCCCTTTAGGTGTATAGTGACATGAAAAACAAAATGTCACTGCTTTACAAATAAAAATTCTCATTGAAAAAACTAATGATATATATAGGTATGCAAGTTCATTTAAACTAAATTTGGTCAATCATATATCAATAATATTTGGTTGAAAAAACCAGATTTTTTCATGCAACTGTTTCTGAGATATTGCCATTTTGGTGAAAGCTCTTGAATTCAATCATGTATTCGCCATTTTGCTTGTCCACTTTGGGGGTAGAAACATTGTAACAGCTTGCTCGTTAATGAGTTAATATTGCTTTGTCTGTTCGAAGATGGGTTTTTATTCTATACGCTGGCGAAGTTTTACCGGGAACAAAGCAATTTGAAGGGGATATTTTTCAATTTGAATTGTTCGTGTCGGCTGTTTGAGAACTGGAATCGTTAGCCTTTGCTTCAATACTATCAAGTATCACCTACGAAGACAGTCGCAGGCATCGAATGTAAAGACGATCACATACAATCAAAGTAGGCAAGTAAATATATTTTAAAATATAAAATTCATTACAAATTTTACTGTGTAGTATATTCTATGTAATGATATATTTATTTACACTAATACACGTCTGGGCCGCCTGTGAGTAGGTTTTTAAAAATAAATACAATATTATCAGGGTTGCCAGGTGGTCTGAGCCCGAAACAATCTCGAAACCAGAGCCCGCAATCCTCTGTGGAGGCTTGCTGAGGCTCTGGGAAACACCGGCGACTCTTTTGCACGAAAATCAGTACATTTGGTCCGAGGACACCGCACAACATTTATATGCAAACATGGCTGCCGTACAGGGAGTAGCTTGTGAAAACGTGAGAACTGATGATATTGTTCAGGCGAACTGCGACCCTAGTTCTTCTTCTAAGAACTCTCGCCCGGGTCTTAAAGAACTGAATGACATTGAGAGCGATATAATTAAGTTGTTTCATGACGGCTTGGATAATGGATTGCATGTTCTCAACCGTGCAGATGATGTGATAAAAGAGCAGCAGTATGAAGCACTAAAGGCAGTTACAGTCAACAAAAGGGATTGCTTAATTGTTTTACCTACGGGGTTTGGGAAATCCCTTATTTTTCAGCTCCTGCCATTTGTATTTGAATACACGTTATCACTAAAGCCTTCAGCTCCATCGACATCTATTATTGTGGTATCACCTTTGAATGCACTCATGCGTGATCAAGTGTCAAAACTAAAAGAGAGTATCACCATCGGTATTGTAAATAATAAGTATGATACATGTGATTCACATGAAACCGTAGCCAGTTATGACTTAAAAGAAATTATTTCAATTATGCCTCGAATTATATTTGCCCATCCAGAGTCTCTGGTTAGTGACAAGAGAGCGTTGAAGCTTCTGAAAGCGAAGAAATGCCAAACATGTGTGTCTGCTATTGTGGTTGATGAGGCTCATCTAGTTATTGATTGGTAAGTTACAATAATTTTAAAAATTGGTGGGAAAAAATTATCCTTATTTGTTAATGTACAAGTCAAATCCAACTGCGATCATGCAACCTCTGGGAATTTGACTTTTGAAAAAAAATAAGTAGTCAAATGCCCACCTGAACAGGCAGGCACCATAGTCAAATGCCCTGCTATAGGGATAGCCCTGATTCTGGAATTTTGGCTAAATGTTATATTTAATACAATATCAAAGATATATTTGTTTATATTATATTAAATATATAAAACCTGAGAACCTGAAACACAATATTAAAAAGAACGAAAAATAGGTCAGTCAGTTCTTTTTGTTCAACTGGGCGTATTGATATCATATAATCTATTCTATGATTGATATTTGTGGTTCAGTAGCAATTTATAATTTTTTAATTTATCGAAAAGACGAAAGAGCTATAGTGTACATATATTTTAAGGAAAAACTGCTGAGCAAGTTGTTAACAATTGGTCAAATACAAGGCTGGCGAGAGGGGGGTAGGGGGCACGGGGGTCATCAGTGTGAGAGTTGATGGATGGGGGGACCGTGGTTGCTCTCACTGCCCTTGCTCAAATGCCTGACCAGGTACTGAGGTAATCTTAAGTCAAATGCCCTGGGGGGAGGGGGGATGATCACAGTTTAATTTGACAAGTACATAACATATCTACCGGTTTTATTTTAATGATCCAACTAAATTGTCCACTGTCACTTGGACAATTTGTTTAAAGATTAGTTGCTATTGGTTGAAAATACATGTGTAGGTGATAAACAAGGACCACATTTTTGCTTATATAAACCAGTAATAATATTGACAAATAAAAATTATAAATCCAAATTATTACTCCAGACTATTACCTATGGTTATATAATGCACAAGTTTAAATTAGGGATCTATTACTGTACCAGTGCAAGATGAAAAATTAATATATCATTTTTATACACATTTTTTAGGGAGAAATTTAGACCAGCATATGGTAAACTTGGGATATTGGCAAATATATTCCCACATACTCCTATTGTTGCAATGACTGCAACTGCCACTTATGATATGCAATGTAAAATAATTGAATCCCTTGGTATGAACTGTCCACAAATTGTCAAAACTAATCCTGACCGACCAAATATTTATTTTTCTTGCAAAAAAAGAGGCAATTCAGCGGAAGAAAAATTGGCTCCCATTTTAGATAATCTTGTTGCAGAATTGGACTCCCTTGGGTTGAATACACCATTCACCCTGGTATATGGTACCCTTGAAGTAGTGTCTGAATGCTTCCTCTATGTAAGCAGTAAGCTTGGAAAAAACAGTATTATCCTCCTGGGTCACAGTGCATTTCTGCTAACAGACTTTTTGACCAATATCATGCCCATGTTCCTGAACATAAAAGACATGACATTGTGGATGGACTCCTATCAGGTAACTCTGTCTTGAGGGTTCTTTTTGTTACAGTGGCATTTGGGATTGGAGTTGATCTTAAAGACATAAGAGAGTTATACACATTGGTGTACCATACTCGATGGAGGAATATTTTCAGGAGATTGGAAGAGGCGGAAGGGATGGACTTCCATCTCCTGCTACACTATACTATAATTCTCATGACTTGTCAAAAAGAAGGAAGGAAATGAGCAATGTAATGAGAAATTATGTCACCTCAACTAGTGTATGTCGACGTGAAATGATCTTAAAATACTTTGGGTATATCTTGGACGGTTGTACCTTACTTCCTATTCACAAATGTTGTGATTATCACAAAGATATATGCTATTGTGAAGATTGTTCTGTAGAGATCGTAAGCGAAGTCGACTTAGCCTTGAGGGACATTGTATTAGCCAACACAACACTATCAGATTGTCAGGAAGTTGATTTAATACAACTACGTGATGAATTAACTTCATATTGGCTTAATCTACATTATGGAAGGTCATGTATTGGCAGCACATGCTTCAGTTCTGGTTACAGCATTGAACTGATCGAACAGGTTTGCTCATCATTTGATGTGGTTAATAGTTTTGATGATGTTATGACTATGATGCCAGTTTTTACAAAGAACAATGCCATTGTAATTTGGGAAGTGTTGAAAAAGTATAAATGATATATTAATGCAACAAGTAATGTGATTCACTGTTTGAATACTTAAACAGGATCTATAAACTTCAAACTGCGAAAGCTGTCAATTATGTAAATATTCAAAATCAAATCTGTCAAAAATAACTTTGGACAAAGGCTTTCATCTGGAAGTTAGTAGTGTCACATGGTTATAAGTGAGAGTTATTTCTGGAGAAGGGTCGTAGTTTATTTATTTATTTATTTATTTATTGTGCTTCGCTTCCAAACATACAATAATTGCATTAAAGAAGCTGGGACACCACAACAGCTTAACCACCAATTACAGTGGGCCCTTTACAAAATATCAATATAAATATAGAAAACAGAAATAATTAACAATTTATTGCCGAAGGCCAGGTGATTATCGGTGAGTAGGGACAGAGACAAAGTCGAAGTTTTCATTTAACAATAACCACCAAGCCTGAGGCGAATAATCGTTTTAGTATAATTTCATAGGTGATTGTTTGGGAAAAAAATAAAAATACACATTTCTTCATCATTTAATAGTCAAAACTTAGGTGATTATCGCGTTATAATCACGTCAACGGCAACCAATCAGCTTGGAAAATTTTCAATAATCACCTATGTAATTATACTTAGTTTACTTAAGGTACGTTTACACACCGCGATCCGCCGTGTACGACTCGTATTTTTGCGAATCCAATCGAGTAGGCACGCGTCAATTGTGCATTTAAAGTTTCGCTTCAATTCAGATTTTTGGAATTGAGGCATCAAATGAATTTCATACACCAAAATCCGAATCGCACAGGACAAATCGCAATGTGCAAAGGCCCCTCTAGTAACGGCAAGTTAATGGTCAGATGAGACTTCTGCTTGTGTTACATTTGACACAGACAGTCTTCCAAGTTCGTGGATCGTCAACGTTGTAGCAGGATCGTAATGCAGTCAAGTAGTATGCTAAAGTTGTATCGCCATGTAAACATACGAGGTATTTAAAACATATTATTTTGTAAAATTATTCAAAACATGAAGGAGGTACAGAGATTGATAAATGCAATAATTTATTACAATATTTTAGATACAATAAATCTTATTCAATACTTATTGTATCTAAAATGTTGTATATTTGAAGAAACATTCAAACCCAATATTTATCCTTCAAATGATTTTGTAATCAATAGTAGGGTGAAGTGGTTCAGGGTATAAACAGAAAACCCTCTGAAAAAAACACGATTTTTGTAACTTATATCAAATGAAAATATATTACATTTAGATTAAACTTCATGCTACACGTTCAATATTTTAGTTGTAAAAAGCAACTATATTAATGGTATGAATGTATAATGATACATTTCAATGCTTTGCAATTTTGCACAAATATGTTGCAAAATTTTCATAAAATTTTCCAGTTTTTTTCTCCCTAAAACAACATTGGTTTTAACGCCTCATGCACCCTACTGTATACTTCAGCAGTATAGTATTCTAAGGATGTGTTACAGTCTATTCTTTGCATTCATCATCATAATAATAATAATATAATAATAATAATAATAATAATGGCTTTATTTCCCACATTAATTTCAATAGCGGATATGCTAAATTATAATGTGTTTACAATTTAGTTCAACTACTTGTTAAAACTACAACTGATTCTAGAATATTACGTGCATATACAAAATTATATCTAAAATACAACTAAAATATTTCTAAACATTAGTATTTAGGTTAAGATGATCACCAATTACACTACACTCTTATATTCCAAACACAAGACCACCTGACAACACAATTTCTTATTAGCATCATATTGACATTCTCAATTTAAAAACTACAGTTTTAGCCTATCGTTATATTTATCTATTGCATATACTAACGGACTGCGTTTAAATTTTTCAGTTCTGCAGAAGTTATAAAATTTGTCCGGATTTGTTCTTGTTTCTCTTCCTTTTACCTCAGAGCATTTCCTAGGAAGCAATGAATGTAATTTATGTGATGGTTCTGCCATCTGGTTGATGAGACGAACACATAAATCATCTACTCATATTCAGGAACAATTATCCCCAAAGCTCGTTTCTGTACTCTTTCAATATCATTACGCTGTGCTTGCGTCAAGTTGCCGTTCCATACCTGGGCACTATACTCCAAGGTTGATCTGATAACACAGCAATAAAAGGTCTTGAGGTCGTTTTTGGTGTGCCATAACCCTTAAGAACCTTAAAAAATCAATCAATCAATCAATCAATTTATTTACCACACAACATTACATTCCAAGATTCCCTTATATATACTCATATGCTATAATAATATTGGTCCCATTTTACAATCCATTATTTGTTGAATTATATAAAAAAATATTGTTGCGCAGAAGGTTGAGCAGTGAGAAAGCTCGAGAGAACTTGAACAAGCACTGATCAACCAACGGAACTGGGAAGGAGATTTTTAAGAATCTATGTATTCAAATGATTGAGTGAAGGAGATATGGCTATATAGAAATAAATCATAAACTATATTATACTCAATATTTATGAATAAAAACATAGACGTTTGGTTGCTTTCTTAATAATGTACTCTGTATTAGAGTCCTAATAACTTGTAGGTTTTCACTCTAGACATAGGTTGTTGCCCAATGGAGACAGGAGGGATTACAGACTTAATCTTTCTAAAATCTACTACCATTTCATTGCATTCCTTAGCGTTCAATTCCATTTGCTCACCGAATTATGCTATCAATATTATTTTGACTATTTCCGATGCAATTTCCAGATACATGATTAGTGACATCAACCACCTCAGATAAAGTAGTGTCATCCATAAATATAACAATGTCGTCTTGTTCAGAACCTCCATTCTGATCATCATTGGGTGTTTCAACAACATTGGCCAGCTGGTTAATCTTTATAATGAGGGCCAGGGCCCCCCAATTTACTTCCTTGTGGGATCCCTCCTTTTATACTTTTACACTCTGATTTGTGGTTTCTAAACGTACACATTTGTAGTCTACCTTGTAAATATGTCGCAAACAATCTTATTAACGAAGGGCGCACACCAATGTTCATAAAATTTCCTAACAAAATGTTATGGTTGATCAAATCATAGGCTTTACGAAAGTCCAAAAAGGAGATTCTTACAACCTTTCCCGTGTTTTCAAAACAGCTGAAGATCCTGCAAGGCCACCAAATTGAGAATCACTAATTTGTTCTTGAACGTCATCAAGGATCCATTCAACAGCATACGATTCTTGCACTTTGGAAAGTACGCTAGTAAGGGAAATTTGGCTTAACTCCTCCACTCTATTACATGGGATAGTTTTGGGGATAGCACAGGTGTTAAGAGCGGCTCCCTGTAAATATCGAATATTGAGTTTCATATGAAAATCGAATTGACTCAAAATTTCACAGAATAACGATCAAGATGAAATATTAGTTCTGTCAAAGTTTCAGCTCAATCGAATGAATATTCCGGCTGATTGACGAAAATTTCTTGGTCTTCCACATTCTCCGTGTCGTGTCGGCCATTTTTGTTAGAGTACTATAGAGGGCCCAAATTTTTTAAACACTTCGTGTTGTAAAATTTTGAAAACGTGAGCAGGAAATAGGATTAATTTCCCCTCAGGAAATTATATTTTGGTGGAATTTCATGTATTCCTTAAAGTTTCACAGACATCTAAATTTAGGTTAATTTTCAATCAACAGAAAATTAAGGAAGTTTGAACATAAATATCATCCACTGGTACATGGCATTGTTTCTTAAGACTTTTACCTGGCGAAAGTGCAACCTTTGTTCTTACTCCTTATGCAATAAAATCCTTGGGAAAATTAAACTGCGCAACATTTTCGCGTAAGACACAAGGCACCCTGACAGTTATTGAATGCAACGTGCCGCCGACATCACGAACTATAATACAATGTTAAAAGGGCAAAAATTACAAGTTAGCAGCACAAACAATTATTAGATATACACTCTGGCAAATGTGTTAGGAATTTAGAGACTATTACTTATAATAAATGAGCAAGTTAGTGCATATTTTTTTAGAACAAGTGATTTATATAGCCAATTATATAGCCAATTATACATGAGGGATCTATATCTATGAACTGTAAATTGTAAAACGCGAGACTGTGACATTTTAATTGTCTGTTCTTTGATTTTTGCACAGTAGTTTTACTGCCGTTCTCTTCGCTTTAAGTTTACCTTTTGGAGGAAGATAGAATACTTCTGATAATCATCTTGTAGGCTAAATACGGTTGAAGTTTTCGAGACGTAAACAAATAATAAGCGGAAGTAAAACTGAGTCAAAGTGGTACGTAGTATTAATTTTAATTATTAACTGAAAGAAAAGTGTTTACTTTGGTCAATTTTAGCATAAAGGCCAATCGATGAGTACTATTGATGTATATTTGTAATTATTACAAATTATAATTAACAATTATTTGATGAGGTTTTTGTGATATGTGGAATTATCAAGGTCGAGGTAAGAATTATCAGCCGAGCCGAAGGCGAGGCTGATAATGCTTACCGAGACCTTGATAATTTTGCATATCACAAAAACCGAATTCAATAATTGTTTTATTATACATGTGAAGAATAATAAACATAGTATTTTAATATTTTAATTTCTTTGCGATATGCAAAATTATGAAGGTCTTGGTAAGCGTTATATTCAATATGATTTCTGGCAAAGCTGTTCAAGTAAAACGTTTCTATAAACAAGTCTCCGGAAGTCCAACAGTTAAATTAATTACAAATATAGAAGACACATATTATTGTTAAGATGTTAACGTATTAAAATATTTACTTGTTAAAGTAAACATTACAATTATGAAATATACATTCATTTGAAAATTGAAATGTACACTCATTTGAAATGTACACTCATTCAACCTCACGCAACCTACACAAAATTCAGTTACCTGCTAGCAGATAACTGAATTGTGTGTAGGTTGCGTGATTGCGCGATTTAACTGTAAGCTCTTAGCCAATATAATTGCTTTTATCAACTACAATGTATAATAATAATTATTATTATTAATGCTAGTGTCGCTAGTATTAATTGAGTATACAATAAACCTGGTTCACATATACCTGCGGTATGTTGGCCGTCGGCGGGTTATTGTCGTTTAACAAAATTGTAGTTCAACCAAATAATTCACAAAATAATGTATGCATCAACAGCTGGAAACAATGATAGCGCAGGCATAGGTGAACCAGGCTTAAAGGCCTGCATTTAAACCGCATTTCCGTCCTTTTAATTAAAAAACTAACTAGGAAAATAGATTAAGCATAATTCAAGAGTCCGCAAACTTAATGTTTTTAACATTTTAAAATATATTTATTGTTAAAAACATTGCCTTTACTGATCTTGAATTATGCATAATTGATTTTCCTTTTAGTTTTTTCAATCAAAAAGGCTGAAATACGCCTTTAACAAATCTCAGTGTTAATTAACGCAGTGCATGTATGCATGCTGATTAATCGAACACTAACAATGCAGTTGATTTTCACCATAATTGAGAGCAGTTTTGATCATTTGCCTTCATTTTTGGTAAATAAGTCATATTACAATTCTAGTCATTTTCAATTGCAGTCGCATGTTTCAACTAGTTCTGTTATCTTTGCGATGTAAGGGGCTTTGCGCCCAGAAGTAGTGCCGGGCTTCCATGTTTATGTCAAAATGATCGCAGACATTCCGAAGCATGGGTATGCTTAGTTTATTCAGCTTACTTTCTTTGCACAGATTGTAGGTGTCGAACACGATAGGATGGCGGAGCTGGACTTCGCTAAGGACTAGCGTACGAATGTCCTCGCAGGCCTGTTCTTCTTCTGCTGCAGCTATATCGTCATCATTAGGCTCCAGGTTGGTCTCGCATGTCGACTGCCCCTGACGTCGTAATTTTGCAGCCCTCCTCGAGAAGAAAGACTGGATTTGTCTGGCGGTCAAAAATTCCTGAACAGTAAACAGTCTTGCTCCTTTATTGTTTCGAGCGAAGCGCATGTCATGTGCTACGACTGCTGGATCTTGCTTGTAGCCTGCTTATTGACCAATCATAAACTTGTCTTTGAGGTAACGTTTCTGGGTATCACTGAAACGATTCCCCTTCTTAGATGAGCTCAGGGCCCAACCCACTGGGAGCGGTGTGCTGCCCTCCTGAGACATCGCTTCGGCCTGAATAGATATTGAAGCACATCCGCCTTCGAGGAGTTTCTGCGGTCTCCTTTTACGGTCTTGTGTAGCGCCCATTCAATTGGACATGTGCAACTTTTTTTTATTGGACCGCCATCTGATTCCAAAACTTTCACGATGCCTTGGACATACCGTAACGGCACGGCTGACATCATCCACCTTAAAGATACCTTGAAAAATAAATCGAGCATGATTATTATTCCACTATCTGAAACCTCACGAAATTTAGGTCACTGTCAGATGGGGATCCTTCCACCGCTTGTAAAAGTTTCGATACTACATCTGAATCAACTATGCCTAATTGTCGTTGAACAGGGAGTTTGAACAAATGAAACAAGAATATATCTAGACCAAGTGTGCACGATTTCTGATTGTACCGTACATGTAATAAAATTATAAGTATTACCTGCTTGTGCCAGCAAAAGCTTTTCCTCAGAGTTCACGCTAGTGTCCCACACTTTGTAGTGATTTAGATGATCTTTAACGTTCTTATCGCATTCTCCAATTGTTACACAATGAGTGGAAGATCTATTTTCTAAACTAGGACCACACGGTCCTCCCACAAGCTCTGAATATTGGCACAATGCCATTTTATGGCGGATAGGCTAGTAGCTGCTTACATTCCAGAAGGCAGAAGACAAAGAAATCCTAAATTCAGGGGCAGTGACAACATTTTTGTAGTTTTACATCGGCAATAAACTCTATTCTGAAACTCTTGGAAAGCAAATTTGATGACGTGTAGTGCACTGGAAGGCCAGCTTTTGTAAATTTCCGCATATTTATAGATCTGTTTATATATTAATTGCTTGACCTTATTATTAACCTTGACCACTTCCGCTCACTAATTTGTTTGTTTACATCTGGAAAATCTCTGCCGTATTTGGCCCTCAATTCTCATGGTAAACTTTCAATGTGACAAGGCGATTATCGGAAATATTTTGTCTTCTACTCTTCTTGTAAAAGTTAAACTCAAAGCGAAGAGAGCGGCAGTAAAACTACCGTACAAGTAAATAGGCAAGTAAAATTACAGTGAGTCTCGCGGTTCATAATTCCGGTCTATGATTATTGGCTATTTTTAAACGGATTTAAAAATCACTTGTTCTAAAAAATTACGCATAAACTTGCGCATTTATTATAAGTAATAGTCGCTAAATTTCTAACACATTTGCTAAAATGTATATCAAATAATTGTTTGTGCTGCTAAGTTGTAATTTTTACCTTTTTACCATGGTGTTAATATAGTTCGTGATGTCGGCGGCACGTTGCATTCAATAACTGTCAGGGTGCATTGTGTCTTACGCGAAAATGTTGCGCAGTTTAATTTTCCCAAGGATTTTATTGCATAAGGAGTAAGAACAAAGGTTGCACTTTCGCCAGGTAAAAGTCTTAAGAAACAATGCCATGTACCAGTGGATGATATTTACGTTCAAACTTCATTAATTTTCTGTTGATTGAAAATTAACCTAAATTTACATGTCTGTGAAACTTTAAGGAATACATGAAATTCCACCAAAATATAATTTCCTGAGGGGAAATTAATCCTATTTCCTGCTCACGTTTTCAAAATTTTACAACACAAAGTGTTCAAAAAATTTGGGCCCTCTATAGTACTCTAACAAAAATGGCCGACGCGACACAGAACGTGGAAGACCAAGAAATTTTCGTCAATCAGCCGGAATATTCATTCGATTGAGCTGAAACTTTGACAGAACTAATATTTCATCTTGATCGTTATTCTGTGAAATTTTGAGTCAATTCGATTTTCGCCGTATGAAACTCGATATTTGATATTTACAGGGAGCCGCTCTTAATATACTCAGCGGACTCTTTTGCGCTTAGTGGATTTTCAGTTTTCGGATCTATAATAGAGACTGAATCCTGCTTAGTTCCAACAACTTTCTTTATCTGTTTCCACCATAGCTTTGGGTTATGGCTGCTTCTCGGTTTAATTCTCTTATCAGTAGTATAGGGAAGAGGGGTTCTGGCACGGGTGGATCCACCAATGATGTCATCACAATATAATTTCATATCAATTACTTGCGCTTATAATGTCATTAAAACGATAATAACCACAATTGCATTGTGTTTTAACAAAACTTTAACCATTTACTATTTTACTAATGCATCCTTGCGGGAATTCTTTTTGTCCAGGTGTCTCGAAACACGATAACTCCTTTAGTTCTTATTCCCATATGTTAAGTATTTTATTCATTAACGTGGTATTTCACAATTAATCGAATAATAGTTGAAAACAGAACAACTCAGGTTTAATCAGAATTTTGAGGGGAGAGAATAATAAACTTTGACTTTTTTATATAATAACAGTTGTTAAAAATGGCCCCCATAGAGTATATATAAAAAGGTGTATTTAAATTCATCATTTTACAAGGTTTTATTAGATTATCTTAGAGAGTCGACCCACTAATTTAACACCATCCTTATTCAGTTTTCCACCTATGTTACTTATTTCTTAATTTCATAATGTCCATGAGACAATGTGTTAACACCATCTTCTAAAATATAACGTTTATCATCATATGGACTTAAAGCAATCTTGTTTAATTTGATGGAGTAGATCTCATGACCGTGACTTCGAATCTGATTCATTGACGCTTTTGTGTGCTTCTTATTGAATAAGCATGTTTTATAATTGTCATGTCTTATCTTCTTCTTTGTCACCGACTTCTTTATCCCTTTAGCTGTCTTCTCCACCAGCTTACTCTTCTCGGTGTATAGGATGGAGTACATCTTTGGCCTTAAACCAACAAATTCTTGAATTGGAATTATATATATATATATATATATATATATATATATAGTGACAATCAATTTGAGAATTTTGGGAGCAGATTTAGCAAATTAGACTTTCCATGCTATGCTACCAGGCCTTGTTATCCATTTTTGAGTGCATGTGAAGGGAGTGACTTTAGCACACAATTAAAACATTACTATTATTGTTTATAATTACTATTATTGTTTATAATCCCCGAGCCGGCGGCGCGAAGCGCCGTGCGAGGGTACTAATTCCCCCCGGCTATTTACACCCGGGGAAACGAAACCATTAGCCAAGTCTAAAGTTCATCAAATATCGCGGGCGTGGGTCACTGTGCGTGGGTGGTCATCCTCACTGATCTCAAAAAGATGGCGGACTGTCATGGATAGCGAACACTGATTGGTCAAATTTAAAATTTGTTGTTGTATGACAAATCACGACTTCAACTGACAGATACTTCATGAAAATAATTTGCTTTTTGCACTGCAGTATTTTGTACGTTTGCAAAAAACTTTGACAGCTTTCAAAGCAATTTGCTCTATAAAGAGTTTAATAAAACAATTATGGTATCAAATACCAATTGAAAAGATATGGACTACTGTATGGAGCCAAATGAAGAGCGGCAAGGAAACGAAAAGAAAGCCGAACGTCTCGCGAAAAGGAGGGAGCCAGCGAAGACGACAACGTTTGCTCGAGGAGACTGCTGAGGAAAGAGAAGCTCGCCTGGGAAAGCGTAGAGAAGCATGGAAAAAAAAGACTGCTGAAGCGAAAGGTATTAAAGCAAAGGCTTGTCTTCACAACGCTATGTACCAATGATACTGTAGCTATACAAGTTTAAGTATGATATTCGACCCTCTATATTCGACTATTTCTTCACAATTTTCCAATAAAGAGTTTGTCATGACACGCTCAAGTCAGTATAACCAGACTGTATTTTATTTATATCAGTTATCACAGCCACAGGCAATTTTATGCTGTCAAATACCGTCGGTGGCAACTAAGGGTGAACAGTTGCAGATAAAACATTCTCTATTCTCATTAAAAAGCCTGTAAAAGTTTCCAGTAGGTCTCTAGCCCAACAAGTTCAGACAAAGTTTTGTTACTTATTTTTATTGCACACATGGGAAACAACAATTAAGTGTTGTTGTTCTTGACAAACATTGAAGATTCTAATCACGCGAATGTTTTTATGAGCGACTGTTCATCGTTAGTTGCAAACGACGGTACAACATACTATGAACATTTTTCCGACTGTGACCGAATGTGCAACGATATATTTTTCAAAGTTGTTTAATTAATAACAATTCCTAAAATTTGTTTATATAGTAAAACAGCCTGCTCAGCACTCACTACTCACGATGATTTCATTTAGAAATGCAGTTACCAGGAAAGGAACTGATTCTAAAATATGTAAAATTAAAAGCATTGGCTATTACGATGTGAAGACAAGGTACAAACTTTTATAGTTGCTATTTGTTATAAATCCTATAAATAAACCGATTCAACAATAATTTTGCCTCGAATTTGCATATTCTATGCTGCATGTTTATATTTTATTTTTATAGTATAAAAATAAAATTGTAATACTATGAAATAAAATACATTTCTGTTTATTGACCAGTACTTATTTAATGTCTTCTTCATCCAGCAGTCAGAGTAAATTTCTACTTCTAGCAAGTAAATATTTGACAAGCAGTCTGGAATAAGCACAGGAATAAGCACAATGAGCCATTTTATAGTAGCAATATAAAAAGTTTTTTTCTTTTTCCATGACTTTTAATGCATCAGCCAAATCCAAGTGTGCCCATCCCCCTCGCCCAGCCATTTTCCTGTAAAGCACATCCCGGGGGTTGGGTATTTCCACTCGAACCTTAGCCCCGGCGGGGCATTTGAAATTAATAATTTCGATTCTTGCACTTCACTTGGTGGAATTATTATTAGAATGTTAGGGTTTGTAATCCAAGTGAGAATATATACAATTATACATGTATATATTTTGTAATCCAAGTGAGAATATTTTGTAATCCAAGTGAAAATATACAAATGTATAGTACATGTATATATTTTGTGTATATATTTTGTAATCCAAATGAGAATAGTTTGTAATCCAAGTGAGAATATACAAATGTATATATTCTCACTTGGATTACAAACCCTAACATTCTAATGTTAATTCCAACAAGTTAAGTCCAAGAATATAAAATTATTGAAGTCCACCTTATCACAACCCGCACACCCGATTACCTAAATATACATGAACTTACTGTTAAAGCTCAACAGCTGGCCTCTGTAGCTCAGTTGATTAGAGCGCTGCACCGGAATCGCAGGGCCGTAGGTTCAATTCCTACCAGAGGACCTTGTGCTGCATTTTTCGCAGTCGTTTCTGGTTAGGTCTTAAAATGTATATATTCTCACTTGGATTACAAACCCTAACATTCTAATATTAAGGCCACCGCCAAGTGGAGTGCAAGAATCCAAATTATTGAAGTCCACCTTATCACAACCCGCACACCCAATTACCTAAATATACATGAACTTACGGTTAAAGCTCAACAGCTGGCCTCTGTAGCTCAGTTGGTTAGAGCGCTGCACCGGAATCGCAGGGCCGTAGGTTCAATTCCTACCAGAGGACCTTGTACTGCATTTTTCGCAATCGTTCCTGGTTAGGTCTTAAAATGTATATATTCTCACTTGGATTACAAACCCTAACATTCAAATATTAATCCCAACAAGTGAAGTGCAAGAATCCAAATTATTGAAGTCCACCTTATCATAACCCGCACACCCGATTACTTAAATATACATGAACTTACGGTTAAAGCTCAACAGCTGACCTCTGTAGCTCAGTTGGTTAGAGCGCTGCACCGGAATCGCAGGGCAGTAGGTTCAATTCCTACCAGAGGACCTTGTGCTGCATTTTTCGCAGTCGTTCCTGGTTAGGTCTTAAAATGTATATATTCTCCCTTGGATTACAAACCCTAACATTCTAATATTAATTCCACCAAGTGAAGTGCAAGAATCCAAATTATTGAAGTCCACCTTATCACAACCCGCACACCCGATTACCTAAATATACATGAACTTACGGTTAAAGCTCAACAGCTGGCCTCTGTAGCTCGGTTGGTTAGAGCGCTGCACCGGAATCGCAGGGCCGTAGGTTCAATTCCTACCAGAGGACCTTGTGCTGCATTTTTCGCAGTCGTTCCTGGTTAGGTCTTAAAATGTATATATTCTGACTTGGATTACAAACCCTAACATTCTAATATTAAGTCCACCAAGTGAAGTGCAAGAATCCAAATTATTGAAGTCCACCTTATCATAACCCGCACACCCGATTACTTAAAATATACATGAACTTAAGGTTAAAGCTCAACAGCTGGCCCCTGTAGCTCAGTTGGTTAGAGCGCTGCACCGGAATCGCAGGGCCGTAGGTTCAATTCCTACCAGAGGACCTTGTGCTGCATTTTTCGCAGTCGTTCCTGGTTAGGTCTTAAAATGTATATATTCTCACTTAAAATGTATATATTACAAACCCTAACATTCTAACCCTAACATTCTAACATTTGAAATTAAGGATAATTTGGAGGTTTTGCGATCACCGACAACTTGATAATTTTATAAAACAAAACACTTCTATCTCCAACTTTTACAATCACTGATAAATTGATAATAATTTAAACCAGTCTAGCTGTAGTTTAAATAGAGAATAATACATGGGTGCACAAAATACCAGATTTATTTCGAGTGTTGAACATGAGTGTGCAGCGAACAAGTGAGCGCAGCGAACGAGTGAGATGTCATGTTCAACACAAAAAATAAATCTGGTATTTCCAACCACCCATGTATTTTTCTGTTTATTATATAAAGGACAGTCTTAAATGAAAAGCGATAATGTTTACAGAAAAGCGATAATTGAAAAGACGATAAATTTTTACATGTGAGATTATAATGAATAATTTCACATCTGAGATTATCATTTTTGTCAGTGCTCGAAAACTCTGCAAAACACTATACTTTATATAATAAAAATTCATAAATTTGAACCATGCTAGAGCATGACAACAGCAAAATGCTCTATAGTATGATGCACAATATTTTGGGAGGTGATCGAAATACACGAACAATAAATCAGAGAGTGTTTGCTTGGAACTCACTGGGGGGGGGGGGGGGGGGTGCAACACCCCTGATTATTGCTCATGATGAATTTCAGGTAGATTTCCAGTGCACTTTTAGTACCTACATTTAAGTCGATTTGCAGAAGATTTTCAGGGGATTCAGGTAATTCTCAGGACATAACTGAGAAAGTAAATTTGGAAAACAACTGTATTAAATTTCGGAAAAATTATTATATGTCCTGAAAAATTTTTGTACATCTGGAAACTTGTTGGTAACCCCCCCCCCTCTCTATCTAACCCCCCCCTCTGCGACGAAGTACTCGCAACGGCACTGAGTATATATCTTTTGAAAACAGGCGAGGGGTTATTGCATGCATGTATTTCTAGTCCGTTAACAAGCTTGCTACAAGCCTGTTGCGAAATGTCTATTTCACAAGTTGATGGGACGGCATTGTCACAACATGTTAACAAGCTTGCTACAAGCCTGTTGCAAAAAGTCTATTTCACAAGTTGATGGAACGGAATTATCACAACTTGCTATCAACGTTGCTACAAGCCTGTTGCGAAAAGTCTATCTGACAAGTTGATGGAACGGAATTATCTCAACTTGTTAACAAGCTTGCTACAAGCCTGTTGCGAAAACTCTATTTAACATGTTGATGGAACGGAATTATCTCAACTTGTTAACAAGTTTCCTACAAGCATGTTGCGATAATTCCGTTCCATCAACTTGTCAAATAGACATTTCGCAACAGGCTTGTAGCAAGTTTGTTAACTAGATGAGAAAATTCCGTTCCATCAACTTGTCAAAAAGTCTTTTCGCAACATGCTTGTAGCAAGCTTGTTAACAAGTTGAGAAAATTCCGTTCCATCAACTTGTCAAAAAGACTTTCCGCAACAGGCTTGTAGCAAGATTGTTAACAAGTTGAAATAATTCCGTTCCATCAACTTGTCAAATAGACATTTCGCAGCAGGCTTGTAGCAAGCTTGCTAACAAGTTGAGAAAATTCCGTTCCATCAACTTGTCAAAAAGACTTTCCGCAACAGGCTTGTAGCAAGCCTGTTAACAAGTTGAGATAATCCCGTTCCATCAACTTGTGAAATAGACATTTCGTAACCGGCTTGTAGCAAGCTTGTTAACAAGTTGAGATAATTCCGTTCCATCAAATTGTCTAAAAGACTTTTCGCAACAGGCTTGTAGCAAACTTGTTAACAAGTTGAGATAATTCCGTTCCATATATCAACTTGTGAAAAAGATTTTTCGCAACAGGTTTGTAGCAAGCTTGTTAATAAGTTGTGACAATATCGTCCATCAACTTGTCAAAAATAATTTTCGCAACAGGTTTGTAGCAAACTTGTTAACAAGTTGAGAAAATAATGTTCCATCAACTTGTAAAGTAAAATTTTCGCAACACGCTTGTTGCAAGCTTGTTAACAAGTCGAGACAATGCTGTTCCATCAACTTGTTAACAAGTTCCGACAATGCTGTTCCAAACGCTACACGTACAAGCTTGTTAACAAGTTCCGACAATGCTGTTCCATCAACTTGTCAAATAAAATTTTCGCAACAGGCTTGTAGCAAGGTTGATAGCAAGTTGAGATAATTCCGTTGCATCAACTTGTTAAATACAGTTTTCGCCAAAGGCTTGTAGCAAGCTTGTCAACAAGTTGAGAAAATGATGTTCCATCACCTTGTCAAGTAAAATTTTCGCAACAAGCTTGTTGCAAGCTTGTTAACAAGTCGAAACAATGCTGTTCCATCAACTTGTCAAATAAAAGTTTCGCAACAGGCTTGTAGCAAGCTTGTTGACAAGTTCCGACAATGCTGTTCCATTAACTTGTCAAATACAATTTTCGCAACAGGCTTGTAGCAAGGTTGTTAGCAAGTTGAGATAATTCCGTTGCATCAACTTGTTAAATACAGTTTTCGCAACAGGCTTGTAGCAAGCTTGTTAACAAATTGAGATAATTCCGTTCCATCAACTTGTCAGATAGACTTTTCGCAACAGGCTTGTAGCAACGTTGTTAGCATGTTGTGATAATTCCGTTCCATCAACTTGTGAAATAGACTTTTTGCAGCAGGCTTGCATGTAGCAAGCTTGTTAACAATTTGTGTAAATGCCGTTCCATCAACTTGTTAAATAGAGTTCTCGCAAAGGCTTGTAGCAAGCTTGTTAAGAAGTTGAGATAATTCCGTTCCATCAACTTGTTAAATACAGTTTTCGCAACAGGCTTGTAGCCAGCTTGTTAACAAGTTGAGATAATTCCGTTCCATCAACTTGTCAGATAGACTTTTCGCAACAGGCTTGTAGCAACGTTGTTAGCAAGTTGTGATAATTCCGTTCCATCAACTTGTAAAATGGACTTTTTGCAACAGGCTTGTAGCACGCTTGTTGACAAGTTGTGAAAATGCCGTTCCATCAACTTGTCAAAAAGACTTTTCGCAACAGGCTTGTAGCATGTTAACAAGTTCCGACAATGCCGTTCCATCAACTTGTCAAATAAAATTTTCCCAACAGGCTTGTAGCAAGGTTCTTAGCAAGTTGAGATAATTCCGTTCCATCAACTTGTCAAATAGCGTTTTCGCAACAGGCTTGTAGCAAGATTGTTAACAAGTTGAGATAATTCCGTTCCATCAATTTGTCAAATAGACTTTTCGCAACAGGCTTGTAGCAAGCTCGTTAACAAGTTGGGATAATTCCGTTCCATCAACTTGTCAAAAAGACTTTTCGCAACCGGCTTGTAGCAAGCTTGTTAACAAGTTGAGAAAATTCCGTTCCATCAACTTGTCAAATAAAATTTTCGCAACAGGCTTGTAGCAAGGTTCTTAGCAAGTTGAGATAATTTCGTTCCATCAACTTGTCAAATAGCGTTTTCGCAACAGGCTTGTAGCAAATTCGTCAACAAGTTGAGATCATTCCGTTCCATCAACTTGTCAAAAAGACTTTTCGCAACAGGCTTGTAGCAAGCCTGTTAACAAGTTGAGATAATCCCGTTCCATCAACTTGTGAAATAGGCTTTTCGCAACCGGCTTGTAGCAAGTTTTATTAAGAAGTTGAGATAATTCCGTTCCATCAAATTGTCAAAAAGACTTTTCGCAACAGGCTTGTAGCAACGTTGTTAGCAAGTTGTGATAATTCAGTTCCATCAACTTGTGAAATAGACTTTTTGCAAGAGGCTTGTAGCAAGCTTGTTAACAAGTTGTGAAAATGCCGTTCCATCAACTTGTGAAATAGACATTTCGCAACAAGCTAGCTTGTAGCAAGCTTGTTAAGAAGTTGAGATAAATCTGTTCAATCAACTTGTCAAATAGACTTACGCAACAGGCTTGTTGCAAGCTTGTTAACAAGTTGAGATAATTCCGTACCATCAACTTGTCAGACAGACTTTTCACAACAGGCTTATAGCAACGTTGTTAGCAAGTTGTGATAATTTCGTTCCTGCAACTTGTGAAATGGACATTTTGCAACAGGCTTGTAGCAAGCTTGTTAACAAGTTGTGACAAGTTGTTCCATCAACTTGTGAAATAGACATTTCGCAACAAGCTTGTAGCAAGCTTGTTAACAGGTTGAGATAATTCCGTTCCATCAACTTGTCAAATAGACTTTCCGCAACAGGTTTGTACCAAGTTTTCTAGCAAGTTGTGATAATTCCTTTCCATCAACTTGTGAAATGGACTTTTTGCAACAGGCTTGTAGCAAGGTTGTTAGCAAGTTGTGATAATTCCGTTCCATCAACTAATGAAATAGACGATTTGCAACAGGCTTGTAGCAAGGTTGTTAGCAAGTTGAGATAATTCCGTTCCATCAACTTGTCAAATAGACTTTTCGCAACGGGCTTGTAGCAAGCTTGTTAACAAGTTGAGATAATTCCGTCCCATCAACTTGTCAAATAGACATTTCGCAACAAGCTTGTATCAAGCTTGTTAACAAGTTGAGATAATCCCGTTCCATCAACTTGTGAAATAGGCTTTTCGGAACCGGCTTGTAGCAAGCTTGTTAACAAGTTGAGATAATTCCGTTCAATCAAATCGTCAAAAAGACTTTTCGCAACAGGCTTGTCGCAAGCTTGTTAACAAGTTGAGATAATCCCGTTCCATCAACTTGTGAAATAGGCTTTTCGGAACCGGCTTGTAGCAAGCTTGTTAACAAGTTGAAATAATTCCGTTCCATATATCAACTTGTGAAAAAGATTTTTCGCAACAGGTTTGTAACAAGCTTGTTAAAAAGTTGAGAAAATGATGTTCCATCAACTTGTCAAGTAAAATTTTCGCAACAAGCTTGTAGCAAGCTTGTTAACAAGTCGAGACAATACTGTTCCATCAACTTGTCAAATAAAAGTTTCGCAACAGGTTTGTAGCTAGCTTGTTAATAAGTTGTGACAATATCGTCCATCAACTTGTCAAAAATAATTTTCGCAACAGGCTTGTAGCAAGCTTGTTAACAAGTTGAGAAAATGATGTTCCATCAAATTGTAAAGTAAAATTTTCGCATCAAGCTTGTTGCAAGCTTGTTAACAAGTCGAGACAATGCTGTTCCATCAACTTGTGAAATAATAGTTTCGCAAAAGGCTTGTAGCAAGCTTGTTAACAAGTTCCGACAATGCTGTTCCATCAACTTTTCAAATAAAATTTTCGCAACAGGCTTGTAGCAAGGTTGTTAGCAAGTTGAGATAAATCCGTTCCATCAACTTGTCAAATAGAGTTTTCGCAACAGGCTTGTAGCAAGATTGTTAACAAGTTGAGATAATTCCGTTCCATCAACTTGTCAGATAGATTTTTCGCAACAGGCTTGTAGCAAGCTTGTTAACAAGTTGAGATAATTCCGTTCGATCAACTTGTTAAATATAGTTTTTGGCAACAGTCTTGTAGCAAGCTTGTTAACAAGTTGAGATAATTCTGTTCCATCAACTTGTCAGATAGACTTTTCGCAACAGGCTTGTAGCAAGCTCGTTAACAAGTTGAGAAAATTCCGTTCCATCAACTTATCAAAAAGACATTTCGCAACAGGCTTGTAGCACCGTTTTAACAAGTTGTCCTAATTCCGTTCCATCAACTTGTCAGATAGACTTTTCGCAACGGGCTTGTAGCAAGGTTGTTAGCAAGTTGTGATAATTCCGTTCCATCGACTTGTGAAATAGACTTTTCGCAACCGGCTTGTAGCAAGCTTGTTAACAAGTTGAGATAATTCCGTTCCATATATCAACTTGTGAAAAAGATTTTTCGCAACAGGTTTGTAGCAAGCTTGTTAATAAGTTGAGACAATTTCGTACATCAACTTGTCAAAAATAATTTTCGCAACAGGCTTGTAGCAAGCTTGTTAACCAGTGGAGAAAATGATGTTCCATCAACTTGTCAAGTAAAATTTTCGCAACAAGCTTGTTGGAAGCTTGTTAACAAGTCGAGAGAATGCTGTTCCATCAACTTGTCAAATAAAAGTTTCGCAACAGGCTTGTAGCAAGCTTGTTAACAAGTTCCGACAATGCTGTTCCATCAACTTGTCAAATAAAATTTTCGCAACAGGCTTGTAGCAAGCTTATTAACAAATTGAGATAATTCCGGTCCATCAACTTGTCAGATAGACTTTTCGCAACAGGCTTGTAGCAACGTTGTTAGCATGTTGTGATAATTCCGTTCCATCAACTTGTGAAATAGACTTTTTGCAGCAGGCTTGCATGTAGCAAGCTTGTTAACAATTTGTGAAAATGCCGTTCCATCAACTTGTTAAATAGAGTTCTCGCAAAAGGCTTGCAGGAAGCTTGTTAAAAAGTTGAGATTATTCCGTTCCATCAACTTGTTAAATAGAGTTTTCGCAACAGGCTTGCACGTAGCCAGCTTGTTAACAAGTTGTAATAATTCCGTTCCATCAACTTGTGAAATAGACTTTTCGCAACCGGCTTGTAGCAAGCTTGTTAACAAGTTGAGATAATTCCGTTCCATCAAATTGTCAAAAAGACTTTTCGCCACAGGCTTGTAGCAAGCTTGTTAACAAGTTGAGATAATTCCGTTCCATATATCAACTTGTGAAAAAGATTTTTCGCAACAGGTTTGTAGCAAGCTTGTTAACAAGTTGAGAAAATGATGTTCCATCACCTTGTCAAGTAAAATTTTCGCAACAAGTTTGTTGCAAGCTTGTTAACAAGTCGAAACAATGCTGTTCCATCAACTTTTCAAATAAAAGTTTCGCAACAGGCTTGTAGCAAGCTTGTTGACAAGTTCCGACAATAATGTTCCATTAACTTGTCAAATAAAATTGTCGCAACAGGCTTGTAGCAAGGTTGTTAGCAAGTTGAGATAATTCCGTTGCATCAACTTGTTAAATACAGTTCTCGCAACAGGCTTGTAGCAAGCTTGTTAACAAATTGAGATAATTCCGTTCCATCAACTTGTCAGATAGACTTTTCGCAACAGGCTTGTAGCTAAGTTGTTAGCAAGTTGAGATAATTCCGTTCCATCAAATTGTCAAAAAGACTTTTCGCCACAGGCTTGTAGCAAGCTTGTTAACAAGTTGAGATAATTCCGTTCCATATATCAACTTGTGAAAAAGATTTTTCGCAACAGGTTTGTAGCAAGCTTGTTAACAAGTTGAGAAAATGATGTTCCATCACCTTGTCAAGTAAAATATGTTCGCAACAAGCTTGTTGCAAGCTTGTTAACAAGTCGAAACAATGCTGTTCCATCAACTTGTCAAATAAAAGTTTCGCAACAGGCTTGTAGCAAGCTTGTTAACAAGTTCCGACAATGCTGTTCCATTAACTTGTCAAATAAAATTGTCGCAACAGGCTTGTAGCAAGGTTGTTAGCAAGTTGAGATAATTCCGTTGCATCAACTTGTTAAATACAGTTTTCGCAACAGGCTTGTAGCCAGCTTGTTAACAAGTTGAGATAATTCCGTTCCATCCACTTGTCAGATAGACTTTTCGCAACAGGCTTGTAGCAACGTTGTTAGCAAGTTGTGATAATTCCGTTCCATCAACTTGTAAAATGGACTTTTTGCAGCAGGTTTGTAGCAAGCTTGTTAACAATTTGTGAAAATGCCGTTCCATCAACTTGTCAAATAAAATTTTCGCAACAGGCTTGTAGCAAACTTGTTAACAAGTTGTGACAATGTCGTTCCATCAACTTGTCTAATAAAATTTTCGCAACAGGCTTGTAGCAAGCTTGTTAACAAGTTGAGACAATGTTGTTCCATCAATTTGTCAAATAAAATTTTCGCAACAGGCTTGTAGCAAGCTTGTTAACAAGTTGTGATAATGTTGTCCCATTAATTTATCAAATAAAATTTTCGCAACAGGCTTGTAGCAAGCTGGTTAACAAGTTGTGACAATGTTGTTCTCTCAACTTGTCAAAGAAAACTTTCGCAACACGCCTGTGGCAAGCTTGTTAGCAAGTTGTGACAATGTTATAGCATCAATTTATCAAATAAAATTTTCGCAACAGGCTTGTAGCAAGTTTGTTAACAAGTTGTGACAATACCTTTCCATCAACTTAATTGTCGAATAAAATTTTTGCTACAGGATTGTAGCAATGTTGTTAGCAAGTTGAAATAAATCCGTTCCGTCAACTTGTCATATAGACTTTTCGCAACATGCTTGTAGCAAGCTTGTTAACATGTTGAGATAATTCCGTTCCATCAACTTGTCAAATAGACTTTTCGCAACGGGCTTGTAGCAAGCTTGTTAACAAGTTGAGATAATTTCGTTCCATCAATTTGTCAAATATAGACTTTTCGCACCAGGCTTGTACCAAGGTTGTTAGCAAGTTGTGATAATTCCGTTCCATGAACTTATGAAATCGACGTTTTGCAACAGGCTTGTAGCAAGGTTGTTAGGAAGTTGTGATAATTCCGTTCCATCAACTTGTCAAATAGACTTTTCGAAACAGGCTTGTAGCAAGCTTGTTAACAAGTTGTGATAATTCCGTTCCATATATCAACTTCTGAAAAAGATTTTTCGCAACAGGTTTGTAGCAATCTTGTTAATAAGTTGTGACAATATCGTCCATCAACTTGTCAAAAATAATTTTCTCAACAGCTTTGTAGTAAACTTGTTAACAAGTTGAGAAAATGATGTTCCATCAACTTGTAAAGTAAAATTTTCGCTACAAGCTTGTTGCAAGCTTGTTAACCAGTTGAGACAATGCTGTTCCATCAACTTGATAACAAGTTCCGACAATGCTGTTCCAAACGCTACACGTACAAGCTTGTTAACAAGTTCCGACAATGCTGTTCCATCACCTTGTCAAATAAAATTTTCGCAACAGGCTTGTAGCAAGGTTGATAGCAAGTTGAGATAATTCCGTTGCATCAACTTGTTAAATACAGTTTTCGCAACAGGCTTGTAGCAAGCTTGTTAACAAATTGAGATAAATCCGTTCCATCAACTTGTCAGATAGACTTTTGGCAACAGGCTTGTAGCAAAGTTGTTAGCATGTTGTAATAATTCCGTTCCATCAACTTGTGAAATAGACTTTTTGCAGCAGGCTTGTAGCAAGCTTGTTAACAATTTGTGAAAATGCCGTTCCATCAACTTGTTAAATAGAGTTCTCGCAAAAGGCTAATTGTAGCAAGCTTGTTAAAAAGTTGAGATAATTCCGTTCCATCAACTTGTTAAATAGAGTTTTCGCAACAGGCTTGCATGTAGCCAGCTTGTTAACAAGTTGAGATAATTCCGTTCCATCAACTTGTCAGATAGACTTTTCGCAACAGGCTTGTAGCAACGTTGTTAACAAGTTGTGATAATTCCGTTCCATCAACTTGTCAGATAGACTTTTCGCAAGAGGCTTGTAGCAAGGTTGTTAGCAAGTTGTGATTATTCCGTTCCATCAATTTGTGAAATAGACTTTTCGCAACCGGCTTGCATGTAGCAAGCTTGTTAACAATTTGTGAAAATGCCGTTCCATCAACTTGTTAAATAGAGTTCTCGCAAAGGCTTGTAGCAAGCTTGTTTAGAAGTTGAGATAATTCCGTTCCATCAACTTGTTAAATACAGTTTTCGCAACAGGCTTGTAGCAAGCTTGTTAACAAATTGATCTCATTCCGTTCCATCAACTTGTCAGATAGACTTTTCGCAACAGGCTTGTAGCAACGTTGTTAGCATGTTGTGATAGTTCCGTTCCATCAACTTGTGAAATAGACTTTTTGCAGCAGGCTTGCATGTAGCAAGCTTGTCAACAATTTGTGAAAATGCCGTTCCATCAACTTGTTAAATAGAGTTCTCGCAAAGGCTTGTAGCAAGCTTGTTAAGAAGTTGAGATAATTCCGTTCCATCAACTTGTTAAATACAGTTTTCGCAACAGGCTTGTAGCCAGCTTGTTAACAAGTTGAGATAATTCCGTTCCATCAACTTGTCAGATAGACTTTTCGCAACAGGCTTGTAGCAACGTTGTTAGCAAGTTGTGGTAATTCCGTTCCATCAACTTGTGAAAAGACTTTTTGCAACAGGCTTGTAGCAAGCTTGTTGACAAGTTGTGAAAATGCCGTTCCATCAACTTGTCAGATAGACTTTTCGCAACAGGCTTGTAGCAAGCTTGTTAACAAGTTGAGAAAATTCCGTTCCATCAACTTGTCAAAAAGACTTTTCACAACAGGCTTGTAGCATGTTAACAAGTAGCGACAATGCCGTTCCATCAACTTGTCAAATAAAATTTTCCCAACAGGCTTGTAGCAAGGTTCTTAGCAAGTTGAGATAATTCCGTTCCATCAACTTGTCAAATAGCGTTTTCGCAACAGGCTTGTAGCAATATTTACTTAATTAATGCATCTATAAATAGCGTTGATGCTTCAGGAGCGGTAGTTCATTTACACCCAACCTCGTACCCAGGGCTTCTGCGCTTATTGCTCTCAGAAGCCCTGGGATAATCCAAACCGGAACACCATAGAACAGTGGTGCCCCCGGAAGCGGAAGTAAACAGTAGCTCCAGCTAAAAACGCTGACTGGGCATATTTTTACGCAAGGAGTGAGAGTGGATTATTTGTTGCAATTTATGATATATTTGGACTTGTAAAGACGTCTTAAACTGCTTCTCGCGTGACTTTTGGAATTTAAAGTCAGGAATGATCAATTTAGAGATACAATCATGCGTAAAATAATCCCTTGGCAAGCAAAAGAACATC
>CACRXK020001846.1:0-49020 GCA_902702795.2 Paramuricea clavata
TTCGTTCTATTTCAATCTGTGATTACTTTCCCCCTCCCCTATTCAATGTTGAAAAAACAATTTGACCTGACAATATGTACATTTGTATCGTTTGTCCAACATTGCTTGTGGGGGGGGGGGAGGAGGGGGCAATGACTTAGTTGTCTCAATAATTTTTGCACGGGATTTTAGGGCATCTAGTTCAGTGGGGTTTTTTCACGTGAGAAGACTGGAACCGTGGCAATTCAGAGGAGGAAAGAATTGCTTGCAGAAGATTTGCTTAGTTGATTTCTCAATAAAAATGCTCAAAACTGCCCCCAATTTTCCCGTTTTAATACGGCCAACTTTTGTTCTCTCAATTCAAATATTTTTCAATCAAAGAGCGATTCTAAACTAATTCAATTCAAACTCGACTCAATTGGCTGCGTCACGCTGGGTACGAGGTTGTGCCCCTATCAGATTGTGAGATTGGAAGCCCGTGGGAGGTTGGGAGGTGAGACAGATTTTTGTTTTTGATGGCTATCATTGCTTGTCACGTTGGCCATAGTGCCTCGTTTTCGTTTACGTTAATAGACTTACGCTTTACTAATGTCAAATACAAGGAAATGAGGCTATATATAGCCAAAGTCCTGCACTTTTCAGAAGGATGCATTTCCTTACTTGATATCATATCATATCTGTTAATTTAAAATGCCAACGCGTTGCCTAGCAACTTTTTGATGCCTGCAGGACGCTCACAAAATCCATCCTTCAACATCGTATGAGCAGAAAACCCTCCTCATTTCTAACTTCGATCGCACCATTAATTTCTAGGACTTGGTGACCATTTTGACTAGAACTTTGTGACTATATAATATACTGATGGAAAACGTTAGAACCTTGCATAACGTGATCATGCACCTATTTTTAAGTACTGGGCGCTTAATTAATATTTTAAGTAAAACATTTGTTCAACAATGTCAACGATGGTTAAGGAAAGACATCAAGTAGAGAATAAAACAAAAGCAACGGCAAGTCATTGAAATGTTATTGAAAAGTTTACCGTACAGTTCTATATAATAGTACTAGTGCAGTTTCAATTTCACTTTTTCAATATATTTTTTTCACTCATCAAAAATCCTCCAAGACATCAACATTTTGCGATACACAAGTGGAAAGTCCCTTTCCCATGTCATCCAGTCCTTAATTTACTACATTCAACAAAATTTCTATTCTATACATCATCAAAAATTTGATATTTTTATATTTATTGCTCATGATGCCTTAGTGAGCCTTACAAAGACGTGAAAATGATCCTCAAGAAGCAACATTCGGGTGTACATGTCATGTCAAACAATATTCTTCATTTGCAACAATTTCAAATTAATTAAATCTGCGAATATTATAAACTGAATATCACTTTTCGGTGAATGATTTAGGCATGTTTATTACTCAAAGTAATAGAAAATATTTACATCAAGACATTTTAGTCACATTTTACAATAAATTTATCTCAAGTAGTTATTATTTGTTAATGAGCGTTCTACAAACTCTACATATACAATTTCTTCTCTGAGGTGTTTATCATTTTAATTTCATTGCTCTCAACAGACATCCAGTGTACAGAACAGAACCATATTAAAATTTTCAAACATTATTGTCTTAATAATTCCTCAAAAAGACAACCATGGCAAATAATTCAACGCATTTCTCCGCACTTCGAAGCGAGATTCTTCTCTTTTCGGTTGTGTTTAAATCCATTGTAATGATTATTAGAGTTTGGGAAATATCACAGTCATAATTTATACAATTTTCTTGACCAAAGAAAAGACAGCGACATCTTACTTGGTAGGAAACTTAGCATTGGCAGGATCTGTTTTGTAAGTTAAGTCGTTCTTCTTGTTGGGCATTGCTGTTCGCTTCAGTGGCTACACTTCTCGCCATTATTTATTTATTGTAAAACCTCTCAAGTATCCGCTGATTGTGACCAAACGACGAGTTTTTCTAGCTGTTGCGGGAATTTGGTTCACTGCGCGCTGTCTGCTCATTGTTTTAACAATTCATTTTAGAAGATATGATTTCAGATTAAGAAGTTTATGCGACATAAATAAAAGTATAGCGCTTATTACGAAAGGTTTTCTTTGCTACGTGCCACTTACGTTAGTAATAATTCTCAATTCCTGGCTTTTAACTGTTGCAGAGAAACAACGAAAACGTATCTTGGCTGAAACAGTGGTACCCAGTACTATTTCCACCGGACAACCAGCAAACAAAATGTCTGTTATACATGGATTTTTTCACGCTGTTAAAGCTGTTAAGACATTTTCTATTGTTGTGGCAGTGTTGGCTTTCTGTATTCTCACTCCAGTTGGGGTTGGGACGGTGCTACACTATTTCTGTCATGATTCATGCGTACAGATGTGGTTCGTGGTTTTTCATTATGAACTTTATGGAATAAACTCGATCGTGAATGCTTTCATCTATGGAATGAGACATATGAAATACAGAAAAGCTTATGAAAATATTCTTTTTAAAATACTTCGGTGTAATCAACTCACAAACACAAGAATGTGTTGACAGAATTGTGCGGGAAAATTCAAAACTAAGGCACGACAATGAGAAGTTAAAAGAGAGTGCACATGCAGTATCTTTCATACATTATATCGGACCTTAATACTAAAGCTATAAAAGACTTGAAAATGAGAAAAAATCCCTGGTTACAGTTTTGGGAATGTTACAATCGGATTTAAATGACAAATACGAGACTGATTGGCAAACTGTCAAAGGCTTGTTAAAAAGGCTGGGGGAGACGCTAATATCGATTCGAGTATCGAGATTAACAACAGATTTGACAGTCTAATCAACGAAGGTGATGGAGAATCCAGCGATCATGAAATCCCTAATGAGACAAAAACAAAAAAGAAACTAAACCATCAACAAAAGGACTCTGGTAAAAAAACAAAAGAGAGGATCTGATGACAAAACAGCTCATTAGTCGGTGGGGCCACCTGTGGTGCCCACCGACTCTAGGTTTGCCCTTTGGTACGCCACAAAATGACAAATTACGTCATTTAACTACGTAATTCTTACGAAATCAAAATCAAAATGGCGACCATGGAAATGGAATAACGTGCAAAAGTTCGCTATTGACTATTTGGTCGAGTCGTGTCTTTTCATTTCGGTTTTTTGAAATAAATATATTAAGAATTCACTAAAAGGTATCACGACGTTTCACTGTTATGTTATCGAGGAGGGAAGTAGATAATTTGTACATAATTTTATATATTTAAAGTTTGTATCGCGCGGCGGAGATATCGGGCGCGCAAATTTTGATGCTTTCTATATATTTACTATTGAATTTTCGAAATCTCCGGGGCGCAATTTCCAAACATTCCAGTCAGTAATAATATTTTGGTCCTTTGGATCTACATAAATTAAACTTAAAGTCAGACATCGCTTGCTTCTTTTGAGTCTACATCCTATTCCTATTAAATAGCATTGAAGGATTAAAGTTCATTGGGACAAAATGTATTACGAAAAGCTGAAAAGGAGGAACTCTATTTCCTGATATCGTGTGGAAGTAACATGGAATCTTTCTTGGCACAATAACATATATTATTCCATGCAGATTGCCGCCTTTATACTGCACAGTGCGCACTGGTATGTAGATTAGTAGATATGACTAAAGCGTTATTGCTATACATAATACAGTCGCTTTGTAATCTCCTCTCACGAGGTATTATTGTATTACACAGACGCTATAATGCGTTTAGTTTCGAAGGGGAAAATATCCTTGCTTTCCAGCCTTCGACGCACCAGTTGGTAACATAACACCAGCCGATCTGTGTAATCACAACAGGATAAACGCTTATAATTTTAGCACATACGATAGATATACTGTATACTATACGACTATTAAAACAACATTGCTGCATGGTTGTACTTGTTTTAACTATTAGCGCTAACTACCAGGCAAACTGCAAACTTCAAGAATCAATATTATCGGAAAAACAAACACGCTCTTCTTTAGTGGTATTACTTGTGCTTAAAGTTGCATATTTCCATTGCCCCAGCGACTTAACGCTCCGTGGAGAGTCTTGCCGTTTAAACGAGAAAGCTAAACAGAGTCAGAATAATGAAAGGATTGAACTAATGATAAGAAGAAACAAAAGGTAAAAAAAAATGGACGGAGAGAGGAAGCTTGAGAGCTGGGAGAAGGAATAGCAACGGAAAGGCAGCACAATAATAAAACAGTAGTTGTTGCTGGAGATTCAATCATAAAATATGTAAAAGGTTGGGAAGTCACCAACGCTGAACGAAAACTATCGGTTCAGTCTTTCTCAGGTGCAACAGTAAATGATATGTGTGATTTCTTAAAGCCCACTGTACGAAAGCAACCTGATAATACTTATTATACATGCAGGCACAAACGATCTACGCCATTCAAGTCCTAAAGAAATTGCTGATAAAGTATCGAGTTCGCACAGAATTTCCAAAACGACTGCAGTCTTACTGAAGTCATCATCTCTTCTTCAGTTATTAACTTATTGTAGAAGCGATAGGGAGGAACTTGCAAGAAAGGTAAATGAGACTAACAATAATCTAAAGTCAAGCTGCCTGAAGAAAAAGCTTGGATTTTTAGATAATCATGGTAATATTAGTCGCTCTCATCCAATTAATAGTAGAGGACTACACTTAAACTGAGAAGGTAGTGCTTTGCTTCAGGCAAACATTTTACATGTTTTAAGTTCAAACAATTGAAATCAGGTTGGGCCGAGGAGGAATATAAAACAAGAGGTTTTAAAATGGCAGTGCTTAATGTAGCCAGCCTTTTAAAACACCTTGACGAAATTCGAAATTTACAAGAAGGCGGTCAAGAATTACTAGAGTTTTGCGAGCGACACGCACGTTATTCGCTTTTTACAACCTTAATTGGAATAACAACACAATGAAAAAACTCCCAGCAATTGTTTTCTGGTTAGCAAATAATGTTTTAGTATTTAAACTGGTTAAAATACATATTTTGGAAAAAAATAATGCCGAAAGAGCGAAGATCAAAACTCTTTAATCTTTATATGCATGGAAGGAAAGTCAATTAACAAGCACTTGTTTTTTCTAAAATGTTTTAAAGTGCACCTAACCTCAATTCTTCTAACTTCTCATTCCTAAGAACCTTTGGAATGATATTTGTAACTTATTTTGAAAATTTTCGTTTGCAGATTTTGTTTCTGAGTTATTTCAGTTCTTTCGGATATGCAAATGTCCGGAGTTTACGTCACATATATGATTGATCAAAGAAGTAAGGACTAAACTACAGTTAAATATCATGAAATAAAAAGGCTAAATGATGTTTCACATAGATATATAATCCTCCGACAACTCCCAACTTAATTTTAATAATTAATGAATTAAAATCGACAGTGAATACGATATACAAGCTTTTACTTTAAGTCATTATGCATTTCTGACGTATAAATTCCGGATATTTGCAAGCAAACAAACTGAAATATCTCAGACTAAGTGAGCAAACGAAAATCTTCAAAATAAGTTATTTTATGTTTTATTTGTGCATGCCCAGTGATATTTTTTGATTTCCTGCAATCTGATTGGCTGCAGCAGCGGGCAGCTTTTTACGATATCTTGACCGTGGCACAAGAATAAGAAGGAATAGCAGAAGTGTAACTCGAGTCGGTTCCCTTATTGTTTTACGTCCACGAAAATTTTAACTCGCTCACGCCAGGCCACGCCAGGCCACGCCGTCCTGGCTAGTACAGCCGGAAGTTTTTATCAGGATTTGGTAGGTACAAAGTGCCTGTTGTACTAGCCAGGATGGCGTGATTGATGACGAATTGCTTGTAAAAATGCGGACAAATACCATAGGTAGCCCAACAATCAGTGTTATTAATTCATTTCTGTTCAATAAAATCATACTACTACTTAGTCCCCGACTGTATTGTTTACGCGCGGTCAGATCATGTACGTATCCCTTTAGTAATATATGCTTTATAGTAATATATATGCTTTAAGAAATCAGACATATCATTTACTGTTGCATCTGAGAAAGACTGAACCGATACTTTTCGTTCAGCGTTGGATAGTTCCCAACCTTTCACATATTTTATGATTGAATCTCCAGCAACAACTACTGTTTTATTATTGTGCTGCCTTTCCGTTGCTATTCCTTCTCCCAGCTCACAAGCTTCCTCTCTCCGTCCATTTTTTTTACCTTTTGTTTCTTCTTATCATTAGTTCAATCCTTTCATTATTCTGACTCTGTTTAGCTTTCTCATTTAAATGAGCTGTTTTGTCATCAGATCCTCCCTTTTGTTTTTTACCAGAGTCCTTTTGTTGATCTCAATTCACCTTTAGAGCCTGTTCGCAGGCTATTTTGTTGACGGTTTAGTTTCTCTTTTGTTTTTGTCTCATTACGGATTTCATGATCGCTGGATTCTCCATCACCCTCGTTGATTAGACTGTCAAATCTGTTGCTAATCTCGATACTCGAATCGATATTAGCGTCTCCCCCAGCCTTTTTAACAGAGCCTTTGACAGTTTGCCAATCAGTCTCGTATTCGTCATTTAAATCCGATTGTAACATTCCCAAAACTGTAACCACGGATTTCTTCTCATTTTCAAGTATTTTATAGCTTTAGTATTAAGGTCGGATATAATGTATGAAAGATACTGCATGTGCACTCTCTTTTAACTTCTCATTGTCGTGCCTTAGTTTTGAATTTTCCCTCACAATTCTGTCAACACATTCTTGTGTCTGTCAGTTGATTACACCGAAGTATTTTAAAAAGAATATTTTCATAAGCTTTTCTGTATTTCATATGTCCTATTCCATAGATGAAAGCATTCACGATCGAGTTTATTCCATAATGTTCATAATGAAAAACCACGAACCACATCTGTACGCATGAATCATGACAGAAATAGTGTTGCACCGTCCCAACCCCAACTGGAGTGAGAATACAGAAAGCCAACACTGCAACAACAATAGAAAATGTCTTAACAGCTTTAACAGCGTGAAAAAAGCCACGTATAGCAGACATTTTGTTTGCTGGTTGTCCGGTGCAAATTGTACTGGGTACCACTGTTTCAGCCAAGATACGTTTTCGTTGTTTCTCAGCAACAGTTAAAAGCCATGAATTGAGAATTATTACTAACGTAAGTGGCACGTAGCAAAGAAAACCTTTCGTAATAAGCGCTATACTTTTATTTATGTCGCATAAACTTCTTAATCTGAAATCATATCTTCTAAAATGAATTGTTAAAACAATGAGCAGACAGCGCGCAGTGAACCAAATTCCCGCAACAGCTAGAAAAACTCGTCGTTTGGTCACAATCAGCGGATACTTGAGAGGTTTTACAATAAATAAATAATGGCGAGAAGTGTAGCCACTGAAGCGAACAGCAATGCCCAACAAGAAGAACGACTTAACTTACAAAACAGATCCTGCCAATGCTAAGTTTCCTACCAAGTAAGATGTCGCTGTCTTTTCTTTGGTCAAGAAAATTGTATAAATTATGACTGTGATATTTCCCAAACTCTAATAATCATTACAATGGATTTAAACACAACCGAAAAGAGAAGAATCTCGCTTCGAAGTGCGGAGAAATGCGTTGAATTATTTGCCATGGTTGTCTTTTTGAGGAATTATTAAGACAATAATGTTTGAAAATTTTAATATGGTTCTGTTCTGTACACTGGATGTCTGTTGAGAGCAATGAAATTAAAATGATAAACACCTCAGAGAAGAAATTGTATATGTAGAGTTTGTAGAACGCTCATTAACAAATAATAACTACTTGAGATAAATTTATTGTAAAATGTGACTAAAATGTCTTGATGTAAATATTTTCTATTACTTTGAGTAATAAACATGCCTAAATCATTCACCGAAGAGTGATATTCAGTTTATAATATTCGCAGATTTAATTAATTTGAAATTGTTGCAAATGAAGAATATTGTTTGACATGACATGTACACCCGAATGTTGCTTCCTGAGGATCATTTTCACGTCTTTGAAAGGCTCACTATAAAGGCATGAGCAATAAATATAAAAATATCCAATTTTTGATGATGTATAGAATAGAAATTTTGCAGAAATACAGCAGAATGTAGTAAAGTAAGGACTGGATGACATGGGGTTGATGGCAAAGGGTCTGTCCACTTGTGTATCCCAATTATTTATGTTTTTGAGGATTTTTGATGAGTGAAAACATATTGAAAAAGCGAAATTGAAACTGCGCTATTATTTAGGATAGTGCATGTTTATCCAAATTTCACGAGAAACCATGCTATTACTTTATATTAATAATTTACATAAAAATATTCGAGACAATTGTAGTTTTAACTTATACGCGTTTATAGCGAACATTTCACCGCCCACCGACAAAGTATTCCTGGCATTGTTTAGTTTGTCATATCGCATTATACAACGCTAACAGCTTGAAAATTCCACTCAACTATGAAGTTTACAAATAGTTCAATGGTTACACTGTATGACGTCATAATGTGGGTTGAGACGAGTGGGTCACTTTATTGTTCTTCGCACATTATGACGTCATGCTGTGTGTCTATCTGAACAGACAACGGCGAAATCTGATCTGTTTGTTTTATAAAATGAAAAGAAAACCTCGAATTAAACAGGTAAATAGCTTACTTTTTATCCACCCAAACATTGGGAAATTTGAAAAAGACGAAATTTTACAAATATCACGCGTACATGATCTATACAAATAAGGGAATGCTGTTGGATAAGGTTTTGTGTGACGTAATTCCGTGCGTCTGTCCTAACAAATCATGGCTCTCGACCAATGAAAGAGCTTGAATTCTTAACGTTAATATGTAAACTCTTCTGCATTAAAACATCACCTTTCTATTAACTATGATTAAAATGAGTTAGATCAAGAAACTTAAAGAAACTTTATTCAAACAAATACCAATATTTGTACATTGAATACCTACATATACATTAGTTACAAAAAATAAAATATAAAAAAGACATTACAGTATATAAACTTACAAATAATTTATTCAGGCTAACTCATTCAATATGTCAAAAGTTCTTAGTATATCGTAGCAATATTTTGAAGATACGTTCAGAATATTTCTATCTTTCATACTTAGTATATAATGGAACAAACTTTGTGTATCAAAATATTTAAATGATTGGTTAATTTTATAAACAGAATTAATAAAATTCTGTTGCAAAAATGTAAACACTGTGTTACCACATGACATTAGATAATGTTGTTCATTTCCAACTTCACCCTGATCACAAAGTTTACATTTTCTGTCACAGTAGGCAATTTTTTTATATCGGCCAATTTCTACTGGTAATCTGTGCGCTGAAACTCGTAATCTTGTAACTGCTTGACGGTACTTAAAATTTTTAATTTCTAAAAGGTATTTTTCAATACCCACATTTACTTTAAGTTTCTTATACTCTTTCAATTTACCACTATCACCATTTTGAAGAACCTGGTCTTTCCAAAATGAGGTAAATTCGTTATTTAATGTAACATTTAAATAATGGCAAAATCTCACTCTCACTCTCGCTCATCACTGGAGTTTGAAAATTTTTCGAAGTCCTTCATCTCTAATTTACACATTTTTAGCAAAAATTGTATGAAAACTATTGGTTTTAGATTCAAACGCATGCAAACGTTTCTAGCTTCACCAGATAACGTATTATTAAAATATGTATAACTGCTAATACGAATCCAGTATTTAACTACAAGAGTAGAAATTTGAACAATCAAAGGAACCTTTCCTAATTCGGCATAAATAGTCAAATTTGTTGTTTTTGAGTGCACGTCAAGAATTCGTTTGCAGAATTTTAAATGAATTCTTTCAATTTCATTGATAATTTTGAAGAATTTACTCTTAAAGATCTCAAAGGTAGTTACTCTACCTATCAAATAAGGTCCCCAAATTTCACATCCGTATAACAAAATGGGGATTATCATCGCTGAAAATAGTTTTAAAAGTATTTTTATTGGTACGTTTTCAAAATTAGAAAACTTTTTTAAAAGGTTATTGTATGCTCTTAGAGCTTTATCACGTAAGACTTTTAGGGCTTTCTTAAAATTCCCAGAAAAATGAATAGTAATTCCAAGATAGCAATATTCATCTACTTGTTCCAGGGCTTCATTTTCATAGTACCATTTTGTCAGCAAATATCAAGTGAGATGCCCAAAATCGAGTGTAGTCACCAGGTACAATATTATGATATGGAGTTACGTAAAATAGAGTCGCGATCTTTCTCAATGGTCAGTTTATAATAGTTTATACCTGAAACCACATATACATCATAAGTATTCTCTAGTTATAATCACTCGGCGTATTTTCACATGAGAAATTAAGATCGTGACTCAATATTTACGACCGTTGCGATACATGGAAACTGGGCTTAATAAGATACAATGACTTAATGTTTATTGAAAACAGCAATGTCAATATTCAATAATATATCAGAAACTTTAATTCACTAGCTACATAATTAAATCATATACTACTTTCTACAAATATATGTCTATATTTAGTATTACTCTGCTAGGCATGCGCAGAGACGTTGATCACTTGATGTAATAACATAAAATCCTATGTAATGTAATTAGATTTATACAAATTAATTATCAAAAATCATCCTAAATTAAAACAGTTGTGAAATAAACATAGTTTTCACTTTCCTGTCAACTTGCACTGCAACATTTTGTTAAGAATTCACCTGCAAGCGTAAATTTTGTGAATCATGCACTTGAGTCTTGACGAATTCACGTCTTCCTCGCTGTAATATTTATCAGGGGTGATGTTTATACTGTATGAGCCAAATGTGAGCATGCCGCACATTGTACTCTGCCGACACTTTCAGGGCCGCCCAGAGGTTGGCGGGGGCCCGGGGCAAATTTTTTTTTAGGGACCCCTATCTAAAAAAATTTTCCCGGAAAAATTTTTTTCCGGAGAACAACCCCCCCCCCCCGTCGCCAAAAAATTTTCGGTCACTGTACCATTTTAGGGGTAAAAAATTTTTTCCGGAGTACAAAATTTTTCCGGACGAGTACGTTGCAAATGCTTTCGAGGGACTTTATCTCATTTTTTTATGCCAAAATTCGGTACTTAGCCCAAGAAAACAGATATCTTGTCCTTTGCGCGGAAATATTTAACACACAAAAAAGGCTGGGGCCCAACAAAAAATTTTCAGGGGCCCCCAGCAACTCGGGTCCCGGGGCAATTTGCACCCCCTCCCCCCCCCCCCCCTCTGGGCGGCCCTGGACACTTTATAACATGTGTTTAAGAGATGAGCAGTGAAAGACATGGGATACAAATTTGGTCAGAGTAAAACTGTTGGCCACGATTATAATTTCTTGCAACTAGTTTTTAGTAGAAAACTAGTGAGCTTTATATGTACCTGTGGCAAGAACTTCAGGCATTTGGCCATGAGAAAAGTGAAGCCAAGAATCCCAAGATTGCGGAAAAGTCCAATATTATAACTGTAGTTATGCAGGTCGTAAACAGTTTTAATATCATTTTCCCAGCTACATCTAATAACAGTTTTTTCTAACGGACCGTAATCCGTATCGCTAAAAAAGTTATCAGTTTATAAAGCTCATCCTTCAATGAGCCTGCCACGCAGGCTAATAAAGCCATGATAGTGTTATTCTTTAAATCGATGTCAAAATATGAAATTTCGGCACACTCCTTACCAGCTTCGTGTTAACCGTGCAGACAAAAGCAATAGAGACTGAAACTGAGGTTCAAATATACTTTTCAACTTCCATCATCTTGGCACAGAATAAAGACATACAGAAGGTCGACTCGAGTATTAACCGCTGCCACGCCATGATTTATCATCAAAATGCTGACACCATGGGCCTAGCCAGTGCGCTTATCAGAGGCATTAACCCCCCTGGACGTCCGCCATTTTGAATATTTTCAGGGGGGTGAATGCCTCTCAAACGTGCACTGGCTAGGACCATGGCGTCAGCATTTCGATGACGAATTACGGTTATATACGCCAAAATCATTGGAAAATCATAGGAGAAACCAAGAAATCGGGCTTCTGTGTAGTCTATTCTGTGATCATGATGGCTTCACATTTTGGACTCAAGTTCTCACTCCAGATATATATATGGAGCTCATGGTAGAAAACATGGCTCATTGTCACATAATGTGCTGCATGTCCCAGCAAAAATTACCTCATGTGTAACATGAATTTATTGGGTTGTTGGTTTGAAAATGAATGGCAGAAGCTACTGAATATGTAAATTTTTGCAGTTAACTACTAAAAGAATTACACTTGCTATTATCCATGCACAGTAAGGTTACCTACAGTACCTAAAAGCTGGTCTCTTGCCAAGCAATTGATAAACAGCCCAGCCAAGGCAAACAAAACCTGGTTATAGCCAAGTCTTCCTGCCATGGTGTTTCAGTGAACTATCCCCTTAAGGATTAGTGTCAGGGTCATCCATTCCGGGCTTTTGTTATTGTTTACGTTTTGCTCAAATACAACAAATAGCGATAAAAATACCTTGTTTGGTTCATTTCGGATAAAAATTGGACAAAAAGAACAAGGATTATTAAAGGATGGTTTAAATATTTCCAGATCATCTAATCTATTCGTCCCGAAAAATTGCCGTAGGCAGGAGTCTGAGCCCGCGAATTCTTGGTGTGACACTAATCCTTTAAAGCCAATTTACACCGGCTACACAACTTTTGCCTAAAACTGTCGCATTCAACCTGCTAAAAACATGAGTTGAACTACGACATTATGTATGCGAGTTGTTTGCTTGATTTACACAGTACAACTCAAATTATAAGCAGGCTGCATGTGACAGTTTTAAGGCGGATTTCCAGTCCTCGCACGAAGCTCCTCGCAGCTCGCCGCGAGTGCTTGCATCTAATTAAAATTAACTGTTTAGCATTGTGATTGGATGAAAGTGCTCATGCATCACTCGCAGCGAGCTGCGAGGAGCTTCGTGCGAGGACTGGAAATCCGCCTTTAGGCAAAAGATGTGTAGTGTAAATCGGCCTTTAACCCTTTAAGTGGCAATGTTCCCAGATGCGCCCTACTTTGTTATTTTACATGTTTTCTCTGTCCAACACCAGATGACTTTACTTGTCAGGGGGAGAGTGTTGCCACTCAATGGGTTTAAAGATCAATCAAATCTGTTAAAGTATAAGGCAATTCAGAGTTTCCACTGCACATCTAAACGACGCGTTCTTAGTAGCGTATAGCTAGCCCGACGATTTAGTCCCGCTACGCAAATATTTTCGTGTTCATTGACTGCGAAAACAATCTATTTCTAAAGAAATGAATAATGATAATAAGATTGATTTTGCATAGCGGGACTAAATTGTCAGGCTGGCTACGCCACTGCCACCCTGGTTCCAGAGGTTTAAAATAAACCTCTGGTTGAAAGCGGCAATTGATTCATCGAGCCACGCCAATCAGTTTGAATTAGGGTCAGATCCTGACTCTGTCTCCTGAATATTGGTTATAGATGTTTTATATGAATCAATCTGAGAGCTTTAATACAATCATCCAATCAGGAGACAGAGTCAGGATCTGACCTTAATTCAAACTGATTGGCGCGCCTCGATGAATCAATTGCCGCTTTCAACCAGAGGTTTATTTTCCCTCTCCCCTTCGCAATGAAAATAATAAAAATAAACCTCTGGAACCAGGGTACGCCACTGCGCGAAATCAAATATTCGGAACCACTTATTTTAGCTATTTGGCCTGCATATCTTCTAAAACTTTTATGCGTTGACGGTTTTATTTGTTTTTGAAAAATGAAATTTCGCGTCGCGTTGCCGAATCGCGTCCGGTCGGTGTGGGCCTCTAGGATAAATTACAGTTGAGCTATATTTAACATGGAGCTGAGACTGCAAGAATATGCATATCAAAATATTCAACTATTCAATCATCATTTCAAGATGCAAAAAGTTGCTCGAAACGAAATTAATTCTGCATGGTTGACTTACTTCAATTAGAACATAAAATCCCTTAAGTATAACTTTCTCTATTTTGCTTTACAAAGAAGACCAAATAAACAGCCTGAGTACAAAAATGATTTAACCACAGTTCTATTGTGGCTATGAATTAAAAAACACAATTATTATTTTTTTAAAAAATTCCTGGTTTCTGATTGGCTAACAGCCATCTGTGAAATTGTCATATCAACTCAACTCAACTCAACTCAACTCAATGGCTAACCAAATATGGATTTTTGACATTCATAATAGCGAAATGACGTCAAAGAATCAATATGAAAAACATTTGGATGCGTTTGCGCCATATTACTATGACGACGAGAATCATATTGACTCGCTGACGCCATTAGACAGTTTTAGATAACAAGACGCGGACGTCAAGAGGACGTGGATGTCGTCATTTGGCGCCAACTATCGTCAGTCTGGTTTGCGACGTCGTCTTGGACGATTTCACGACGCGAAAATACAATTTTCACGTCCTCTCTAGAACGTCACAGATTTTTGCTTCTTTTGAAAAAAATATGAGACTATGCATAATAAAAATATCCTATTTTATTCCCCATGTATTGTTTAATGATACTAGCTAAAGTTTTTCCATTGACAAGGTTGTTTTTCTTGTATTTCGCTAAATTTTGGACGAGTTGATTTTCGACAAATACTTTCGGTCGCCAAAAACAAATCAACAAAAGTCAAAACTGCAAGCATTGTTAATAACCAATTTAATACTGCCGAGTAATCTTCACCAAACAAATATTCTAGAACAAACTAAACTGAAGTTATATTAACAACTGTTTCGGTAAAATCAGGAAAACGTGGGAAAATAGAAAAATAAAAGCACTTAAAAGCAGTAAAAACTCAATCAATTTTAGTTGCTCTGTCACAACAGTGCAAAAAGTAGGACAAGCGAAAAAACGCTTTCCAGCGTGAAAAACTATCGTAAACAGTATTAAATTTTACCAATATAAACACTGATGCTATATTTATACTGAACAGTTGACAAACTTGACTGAATAGGCTACAAACTAAAGCATTTTGCTCGTAAACAATACCTGCAGCTATTGTATTTATTCCAAATGATGCAACAAAGTTCACTTTTCAAAATACCGAAATATACGTTTTTTCCTAAAAAAAACTTACAGTATTGAATGTTCATACTAATTCATCAGGAAACACTTGGCCAGTATTATAGCCTTTTCTTGCACATATCTTGACAAATGATTGAAGACAATACATGAATGAACAGGTAACAAGAAAACAAAAATTTGCTTCGAGAAAGAGAAACAAGCCGTCCCAGATTAAAACCCGGACACAGAGTAGAGACATACAGAGACGTAACTGACAGTCGTAAACACTGCGGAAGATTACGTTATCATGTACCCACTTTTTTTCAGGCGACCGGGCGAAAAATGTTCAACTGCGCGTGCTCAGCAAGTTTAAATTGAGTCGTCATCAGGTCGTCATCCAATCAGATGCATGCATCTAGTAACTTGCCGAGCATGCGCACAAAAAAGTGGGTACACTACTTACGTCTCTGTATGTCTCTACTCTGTGACCCGGAAGTGAACGCGAGGTGCACACGTCATATTCACGTCCTCTTGACGTCCGCGTCTTGTTATCTAAAACCGTCTATTATGACGACGACAACGGCTGCCGAAGGACTAGGGAATTGTTTTCTTCTTGATACAAATAAAATACAAATGGCTTCCGATTGTTTTAAATTTATTAAATAAATAATAAAACAATTACTGAATTCGGTTTTCGCACAATATGAAGAATTCGGCTTCGGTTGATAACGGCAAACTTCGGGCTTGATAATTCTTCATATCGTGCTCAACCTCATTCAATAATAATGTTAAATAATGACTGAACAGCTGAATACATATTTCTAATCTGATATGCATACTCTTTCAGTCTCAGCCACATGTTATAATTCAACTGCAACTTATCCCAACACAGAGTGTGTCATTACACTAATGCACAGTGGAAACACAGAATTGGCTTGTTGAATTACAACCCTCAATAAGTTAGCATTGCATTAAACTGCCTTGTTCCTTCTGGGAAAACTGATTAAGCATAATAGGCAAATAAATTCCTTCTAATGTATTTTGTCTTTTGAAGCGAGTCAAGTATTCCCATATTGTGTCTGTGGAAGCGAAACCTCTTGCTTCACATAACTAAGAAAAAGGCAACAAGAAAACCAACATTTCGATTTCCATACAACCAATGGCAATACTTCGCTTCCATTCCACAATACATATGTTTCGAATCTTGAGGTAGAAAAAGCAAAACATACCTCACTTCTTAAGACCAAATGGGCAACATGAATGGGGAATGTTTTGCACCAGTTGGAACCACAATACATATGCTTGTATTATTCAAGAGATTAATACCAAATAGGCAACTGGCAACACAAAGTGAAACACTTTGCTTCCATACACACAATATATACATTTCTATTATTATTATTATCATTATTATTATTATTATTATTATTATTATTGTCCAACTCTGATTGCTCCTTCTGCTTAAACCCTGAAACCCTTTTACACGAAGTTGCTGGATGTGAAACGTATCTCCCACGATTTACATGGAGACATGATTCTGTTCTGTACTTCATAGCACAAACGCTACAACCTGTAAACAACTCCAATCTTTTCGTCGTCTTCCTGGTTATAAAAGCCCATCAATTGTATCCATCAATCGTTCCGTTTTAATTTGAGGTAAAATAAAGTTATGTTCCCTTTGTCTTAAAATCCTTTGTTTACACACAGGAACTGAAGCAATTCATGTAGGGCATGTTCTGGATTCGATACGATTTTGCTAAATAATTTTCTGTCTCTCTCCTCGATCACTTCAAATATCTTAATACTCTTTGTCGTATATCCATAACGATAAGCTCGCCGGAAAAAACTTGTCTATACGATCCAAATATTTCTTTTGGAGTGCAGAGCCCCACACTTCAATGCAATAGTAAAAGAGTGACATGATTAGCGAACCGAATAATTTGCTTAGCTGATCTGCAGAGTAACCATAGCATCTACACACTCTCAATATGTACATACGCTCACTAGCCTTCGACAGAAGATCATCGATATGAAGATCCCAGCAACATGGATTTTCCTGAAATGTGACACCTAATAATTTCAACCAGCTCTTTCGTTCAATGCCTACAATCGGTGCCGGTAACGGTTTCATAGACCCACCGTGCACAACCATTTCCCACGTTTTAGAAAGATTTAATGTCATTTGATTTGCTTCCGACCAATTCTGAACGCTTTCCACCTCAGCCTCAGCAGAATCCGATCCTGATTTTACTGGAGCACTTGTCGTTATATCATCAACAAATTTAAGGTGAAAGAACAGAATTATCTTTATCTGAGTCATCAGAATTATCTGAGGTGAAAGAACAGAATTATCTTGCTTCTTAAGACCACAGGCAACACAAAGCTGGGTTTTAGTCTTTAGAAGATACAGACACTGAACTCTTAAAACTGGGGTATTCTGTTAAATTTTTACCTATAACTAATATATTTTTTATGTCACATTTTGGCATGCAGGTACAAATAGTGGTAATTAAGCTACTGATTCACAGTAAAATTTAAACATTTGATTATAACATGATAAGATAGTGAGGTAACACCAACCTAACTACTTTTGAATTTCTTCGGGAACCATAGGAAGGAGGAACATACAATGTCTATCATGTAACAGTCTATATGTTAGACAAACTACCAACACAAAGACATTTTATATTTTGGATTATTAAGGATTGCTTCATAATACATGTGACTCATGTTACGTCACTCATGTTACATATAAAATACAGCTTCATATTTCAGTTCAGAATTGTTTCCAATAGCTTCCGAAAATTATTGGTAACTTATTTTTTTAAACATTGTCATCACTACTATGGAATTACCCACAAGCGTAATATTTGATAACTAATTATTAAAGCAAATTTGTTCATATCCACATGTAACTTTACGCCATAGAAATCTTAATAAGTCCATTCATTGGTTGTGTAAGGAATACGTTTTGCTTCTTGTTGCCTATTGGTCATTAGAAGCAAGATATTCCACAATATAGGAACACGTGACTCGCTTCAAAAATCACAATATATTAGAAGGGCTTTATTTGCACATTATGCCAATTGCTGATAACGCCAGTTATATTTATGATACACAAATTCATGCATTGTACTATCCCCGGAGTAGAATACAGAGATAGCTTATAAGGGGTTGTATTGGATACCTCTGGTGTAAAATACTCTTGACACCAGTCGCATAAATCTTACCGCGAACAAAATGAATCGACAATTTTGATGTCTCTTTGTAGTATTGTGCAGATATTTGATAAGACTGATATTTGAAATAAATGTATCAACTGCAGCCAATTTATAATCCAACTTGCATAAACTTTAATGCTTCAGAGCTTCTTGTCTGTCATATGGCATACTGTCATAAGCAGTCCGTGGCTTGTTGGCATAACTCCCAGGCCCCAACATAAAAATTGACGGATTTTAACCTGGATTGATCCTATTTTGCTGTAAAAATTGAATACAGTTTAGTACAACATCAACTATAAACTGCATTCATACCTACTCATATTTCAAATACATGCTGAATACCCCATGACTAGCACTGACAAATGTAAACATCCACAGTTATACTAACCAGTATCTCTCTGTTCTATTATTATTATTTATTATTATTATTATTATTAAAACTTTATTTATACAAGATAAAAACCTTATTCAGTATAACTAAATACTGCTATCACTAAGGGTCCTGTAACTAATACTAAGTTTATAAATCTATAGATAAAAATATGCTAATATGTTATATATATACAATACTAAACACACAATGATACTTAATATATAAAAACTGTTCATTTGCTTAAGAACACTTTTAAAATGTTCAATGGAGTTTATCTGTCGAACATGTGAAGGCAGTTTATTAAAAGCCATAGCTCCTTGGAAATAAAAGCCTTTCCTGGCAACTTCCAATTTGACTTCGGTAGTCGCAGACAATAATCGTTATTACGAGTATTTTGTTAATGACGTATAATTTGAAAATAGTCATTAAATGGTTCACATGATAGACCATTTAAAGATTTAAAAACCACCATAACCGCGTCAAAAATGCGTGTCGAGTAAAAGTCACGTATATTTAAATCATCGTTTTCAATACTTCAATGCTATGTTTGTGTGTAAAATCAATATCCTATAGCTTCTCCAAAATTTACAAATCAAGTACGCCTTCGTCTTTTGGACATTCAGCATCATAATGTACCGCAGGTGCTTGTGAATGGGCAGGTCTGAAATTCCTATATCTGATCACAGGGATAATGCCCGTTATCATCCATGTTAACCCCGCTCCGATGAAGCCATAGCCGACGATAGATACTGGCGCAGAATGCAGCAGAAAGCGAAACACCGAAGCCCAAATTACACCAGCAAGTAGAATAAGGAAACCAAATACAACAAACTGGTAGCCACGTCGTCGAAAGTACTCTCCAAATTCCCGGCCTGTATTACAATCGGCATCATCGATGAACAGCCTATGCTTGCCAACGACACCAGTTAGGGATAACGCATTGTAGACTAAGTGGAACTCGTGGCCGTGATCTTGCCAACGATAAGAGCCTCCTTTACAACAAAGCGGGCTGCAAGGATTGTCTGTTAAGTCGTTTTCTCGCTCCTCGTTGTCAACAAATAGTTTATACTTGTCTTCGCAACAGTTTACGTCTCGTTTGAGTTGAACTACATACTGTTTGCAACCTTCGTCTTCGGTTGAAATATTTGTCGCCCATGTACTTGTTATCTGACAGAAAGGCATTTGTACGTTGAAATTCAGCCCTTTTCGTCCAAAATAATACTTCAGCTGGCTTATCGATTCATAAAATACTCAATAGCTTTTCAGACGAGAAAATTTCAGTAATACTGTTACAGTTTTATTAATAATTAAAATACTCATTAAAAATACATAGACCTTGTGGCGAATCATGACAGCCATAATATGTCACGTGGAATGACTTTATATCTGACAAAACTCATCTTCATTAGTATTCTTTGTAATTGTTTATTCTAATTAGTACTCTTTTGTAGTCGTATTTTAAGCTATTCAAAACACTCGAACTCGCGTTTTATCATATCTAAAACGCTCGGCTGCGCCTCGCGTTTTAAATATGATAAAACACACATTCTCGTGTTTTAAATACTACTTAATCAGACTAAAGATTTTCGTTTTGTCGCGTTGCGTCCTTTCGCCCGCGGGGGTTCTCGATGATAATTTGTCACTTTGATTGTCAGTTCGAAAATTACGCGCGTGTCATGTTACAAATTATATGCAGTAAGGTTCTTAGAATTATTAGAGTAAAACATGAAGTAACACTGAAGTAGTGAAGTTGCCGATAATTTCAGGAATAAAGTATAAAACAAAAACCTAAAACATCTTGCAACGTAAGATATGGCCTAAAACAAGAGTAAATTTAAATGGTAAATTAAATTAGACGTAAATTTAAATTTACGTCTTGTTTTTGCCCGTATCTTCAGTTTTCAAGATGTTCTCATGCAACACAGATGTTTTCAAAAAATTTTCAACACATGTTAATTAATATCAAAGTTTTATAGTTGATTTTCGAAAAATGGCTTGCATTAACGGGGAGGGTACTCATGAAATTTTTCATTCTAGGCGATTTTTTTTCGTTTTTAAATGAGGCTTAGACATTGGAAAACCATCCTGAAGTTGAGTTAGGTCATTATTTTTGTTTGTTTCCTTTGGATAAGGTGTGTTGTCTACCTTTTGATGTGGTTACCATGGGAACGTGTTTGTCATTTTTTGTTTTGTTGCCTTTTTCTCCCTGATAAACGCAAATTTATGCACGTCATCTACATTTCTGACTACATGAAGTTCTTCACAAGGCGTAGATGCCAACAATGCATCATGGACAGGCGTGCATTTTTTGCTGTCAGCCATTATAAACGAAAATTCCACAAGACAAGACTTCATACTTTAGAATTGCAATTCATCCAATTCCGTGTTTCTTCGTTTCTCTCTTGTTCGATTATGGCTGGGCAAAAGGTTAAAAAACACTTGCAGGAAAACGAGAAAGGCAAACCTTTTCTCTGGAAAGCAGATGTATAAAAATAATTCAACGAAGAACACAATTGAGGGTGAGAAGTCTGCTGATGATTTTGACCTCGATTTTGACTCAAGCAAGCACATCACAGGAACATGTGTCGACCTCAAACCCACCTTCTAGCGCATCAAGAAGGAAGTTAAATCGGTGTGAATCTCTTCAAGAATGCTTTTGAAAATGAAGAATATACTGACCAAGGATATCATACAACCTCATTCCCAGGGCTTTCTTATAAGGACGAGGGGAGAGTCGAGAAAGCCCTGGTCCGGTCCGGTCAATTTTGCATTCTGATTGGCTAACATTGTCTAAAATTGGCTAATATTGTCTAAAAATAACTGAACTTGACAGTTGACAATAACAATTCAACATATGTATTTTTATGATTCTTGTGTGTACGTTACGAGTATGTTTTGCAAAATAATCTTTCAAAGTAAGAAGTTTTCCCGACTGCATGATTTACTTTCGCCTCGGCCGGTTACATAACTCAAGAGCCGTGTCGACGTGAGCTGAGACGTGAGCCTGACAAAACAAGAAACGTCTACTATTATTTAAGCTGTAGTTTTCCTTGTACAGTATATACCGGGTGGCGCAAAAAAAAGTACAACTGTTTGATTACTTGGAACTCAGAAACAATAAGCAGTAGAACCATAAATCGAGTTTAATTGCATCCAGCGATATCTAACTTAAATTTTGGTATATTTGACAGGCATATTCGTCCAAGATTAACTGAGATATAAGAGTTTAAACTTTTGTTAACAATTTTGAAACGGTCACAAATTAGCTAAAAATCAGTTTAATAGGCCGTTTTTAGCTAATTTGTGACCGTTTCAAATTTGCTAACAAAAGTTTAAACACTCATATCTCAGTCAATCTTGGACGAAAATGCCTGTCGAGTATACCAAAATTTAAGTTAGACATCGCTGGATGCAATGAAACTCGATTTTGGGTTCTACTGCTTATGGTCTTTGAGCTATATGTAATCAAACAGTTATACTTTTTTTTGCGCCACCCGGTATAATGTAGTGCAGATGTCTGATGAAATACTACGCGTATTGCATTGTAGTAATATTTTAATTTACAATATTCTATACTGACAAATAAAAGCAAGACAAACAATTAAATGAACTATAAATTAATTTAGGCCCAGTTTACTTAATAGCTCTACGCCTAGGCCGATGGCGATGTAGTCTCTACAACATTCGTCACGCCACCGAGTTGTACAGTTTCAGAATACCCCGAATACTTGAAAATTGCGATTATACGATAAAATAAAACAAAGATTGTGAAAGGGATGAAATTTGTAGGCAAGCATTGCTCCTGAACGGCAAGTGGTGGTCTCCGGCGAAACAAGCGAATCTGTATATTCCTGCACAGCGTAAACATGTTACGCGAGATTTTATATTTGTGTTTATTTATATCGAACTAAGTCAGATCTATAAGAGCATATTTAAACTAAATATTAAAAAGCAACGCCGTCATCCTCTAGAGGATGACGGCTTTGCGTGTCCATATCTTCGGTTCATTGCATACGATTGAAACAAAAATACCACTGTTATGCACCTATCAATATTAATCCCAGGGGGTAAGGGTGCGGGCAATCTGTGGGGATTTGATCGTGAATTCTATCCCCACAGACGGGCATTTGACAAAGATTTTTGCCCGAGTGCGGGCGATTTGCCATTCGATCATAATTCAACATGTGATTTCAGGACAAAGCCTGGAGCCTAGAATCGAGAAAACCGGAAGTCCGGAACTTTTTATTTTTTATTTCCGGTCCGCTTAAGTCTTCTGGCCTTTTGGAATTTGAATACAGTACATAGTCTGGATTCTGGGGATAAAATCTACGATGCCCAGACGCTTTTTGTGGCTCTTTATATTAAATGTTAAAAAATTTTGCCTTGATCTATCGCCTAGGTGCATCTGTTTTGAAACATTTGATTATCTTAGAATGCCCCACCAGCGGGCATTTGACCCAATTTTTTAATTTTTTGTCAAATCCCCACCCATTGCCCGCACCCTTACCCCCCGGGATTAATATTGTGCATAAATAGATGGATTAAAAGTGCATAAATAGATGCACTGTTTCACAATCTCATGTCAATTCCTAATTTTTGTTTGTCTACGATGCAACCATAGATTATAGATCATATCAGATGTCTCACTGTGTATCTATCCCTATGATTTTCGTGTCCGCGATTTTCGTGAGGCTATCACGCCAGATGACGCGTGCGACACTTACTGCCAAAATTGCGCTTACTGCCAAAATGCGTGATTGCTCACGTTTCATGGCGTGGATTACACTTACTGCCAAAATGGCGGCCAACGCGTGCTCATAAAAAATCGCGGACACAATTTTGGCTGAGTGAGACATCTGGTATGATCTATAATCTATGATGCAACCATTGAACTATAAATAAACTGGAAGGCTAACTGCTATGATGAAGGCCTATGATTTGATGAAGCCAAAATAGTTTTTCTGAGTTATGAGCAGAAATACTTGACCCCAAACGTCGGCTTATATATCAAATTGAAGCTATTGAAAATTGCTATTCGGTGTGGAAATTTCAAGACTTCAGCGAAAAGAAAAATCTTTAAAAAATACAAAAACAACTGCAAAACGGCAAATTATCGGTAATTATGTTTGTAGTTTTTCAATATTTCCCTTTTAGCTAAAGTCTTGAAATTTCTACACCAAATAGAGTTTTTCAATAGCTTTAATTTGATATATAGCCCAACGTTCAGTGTTGAGTATTTCTGCTCATAACTCAGAAAAACTAAAATGCACTGGCTTCAATTCCCCCCCCCCTGAGTTAGCCTTCCAGTTTATTTATAGTTCAATGGATGCAACGCAAGCGATTTATAATTTTTTAAAACCTTAAGATACGTGATTTCAAAAAACCTACCGGATGTTCAACACAACAAACATATCCTGAACTTTGTTGGACTATATCTTCGCTCAAATGAAAGCTATCGATACAGAAATATCGCAATATGTTTATGCCTTGAATTTCGTAAGATTACGACTAAACAACAAATTTTATGGGCATTTTCGGAAATGCACGTGCGTTCGTGACGCATCGTAATCCGCTGGCAAACTTCGGAGCCTATAATCTCCGGGATTGTTTCACCCCACGGTCTTAAAACCCTCGGCAATCGATTCCCCATGATGTAATCCCCCAGTATCGTGAATTTCATTGGTTTATGGCAACATCCGAGCCTTATATGGCATTTTTTAGATTGTAAGTGATGCGCGCACCAACGGCTTGCTGCCGTCACAGAGTAGAGACATATGTATTAGTGAGCTTAAGCAAGTGACGTTTTTGACAACACGAACGGCATGAGTAACGTCAGAAGACTGGGTCAAGGGTTGTGATTGGTGAAAAACGTCAATTTTACTTCCGGTCGACGTCCGTGTTGTCAAAAACGTCACTTGCTTAAGCTCACTATTATCTACTCTGTGCTGCCGTCTTTGATATTTTCAAAAATACAAGATGGCTCTCAACATAGATGAGGTTCTAAACTCATTATATGATGAAACTTATGAAGAAGACTTGGACAGACGTTTGGCGATGTCGGATAGCGATGCAAGGCAAGTATTTACATGTTTTTAGCGAACAGATGTTGTCATGTCATGGTCGAAGGATTAAATTTACATTCGACGCAACCGCGAACTTTGACGCACATTTGCCATAAGAATTTGGTCTATAATCTAAGATCTGATCCGAAATATAACAAATATACAAATAACCGATCTAATAAGGCATTTATTTGAGAGTTCTATCATTTATATTGAGACAAAAATCAAATGTTTGAACCGATATCAAAATTGTGTGAACGCCATGTTGCACACATGGCATAAGTGGGCATTTAAAAATTTAATTTATGCATTTTTGTTTATATGAAGTCACAGGCGGCCCAATCTCGCAAGGGTCAGTATAGACTTATAGTATAAATGTATATTATATTAATGTATATTATAGTAAAAATATGTCGTAAAATATAAATTTTAAAATGAAATTGACTTGCCTATTTGATAGTGTGTGTTCTCCTTTTATTCCTCCTTTGTTGGACTAATATTTTCCGAGACTTTGTACTCGATGTTACTAGTATACATGAAACATGATAAAGGCTAACGATTCCCGATCGTCGATACGACGGCACGGCACTTCGAATCGAAAATTCTCACACTCAAATCGCTTTATTCTCAAAAAAATTCGTCAGTATGTACAACAAATGCCGTTTTTATAAAATACAGAGGTATTTCGGCGAGATGTACAAGTTTTGGACCATATTTTAACAATGAAAATCAAAACCCATTTTATATTGAACTTACCCGGACCGAAAATTACTATGGCGAACGTCTGCGCAACCAGGCCTCCTTTACCGTTGGATTTACAGGGGGGAAGCAGATATTTCCGCTAACAGCCAGCCAATCGCGGCCGCGTAGCGACTGTTTACATTATTTGAAATTTGATATTCAAAATAAAAACTCCTTCGATCGGATACTGTATAAAACTCGAGATGTTGTCGAAGAAAAGAAAATTAAACGACGGAAATTGAAGAAATTTAAGGAAGAAGTAATATACAGCGGCTCTTTGTTGGAAAGTATCGTAGAATATGATACTTTAATTCGAAATATTATCGTGAACATATTAGTGGCATCCTCCCCCCTGTAAATCCAACGGTAAAGGAGGCCTGGTTGCCCAGACGTTCGCCGTAGTAATTTTCGGTTTCGGGTAATGGGTTTTGATTTCCATTGTTAAAATATGGTCCAAAACTCGAAGTGCCGTGCCGTCGTATCGACGATCGGGAATCGTTAGCCTTTATCATGTTTCATGTATACTAGTAACATCGAGTACAGAGTCTCGGAAAACATTAGTCCAACAAAGGAGGAATAAAAGGAGAACACACACTATCAAATAGGCAAGTCAATTTCATTTTAAAATTTATATTTTACGACATATTTTTACTATAATATACATTAATATAATATACATTTATACTATAAGTCTATACTGACCCTTGCGAGATTGGGCCGCCTGTGATGAAGTAAGATAATACCATGTATCAGTATGTTTATAGTATTTTATTTTTCTATAGTGATGGAGAACCTGTTGATGAAGAAGATGATGATTTTGAAGTAGAAGACGAGGATCCGGATTGGGAGGAGGATGGTGATTTAGGGGAGGGTAGTGGTGGAAGGGGCCGATCCCCAATTAGGAGACGGGATGACTCCCCTAATGGTACTTCTGGCGATAGAGGAAGGGGTAGTAGGGCCAGGGGCAGTAGGGCCAGTAGGGCCAGGGGTAGTAGGGCCAGGGGTGGCAGGGGCAGGGGTGGAAGGGCTAGGGATACCGGGGCCAACAATAGTAGTAATAAATCTTACGATGACCCAGACATTAAGAATACCCTCCCTCCCTTTCAACCAAGTCGGCCGCCAGGAATTTATTTTGATAGGCATGTCTTGCGGGGAGGAATGACAACTGAATTAAAATTTTTTCGTCTCTTCTTCACCACCGAGATGATAAAATCAGTTGTTGCCCACACCAACAGCTACGCATACATGAGACTTGTAGCTGGGGGGTTCACTTCATACACCACTGGGGAAGGGGCCTGGCAAACAACTACTGAAGATGAAATAAATCATTTGATAGCCCTTTTGATTTATTCTGGTCTGGTACATATAGACACAGCAGTTGAAAAGTATTGGAGCACGAAGACACTTTACCACGGTCTCTGGGCGAGGAAAATACTTTCCCGTAGGCGTTACAAAGCCATTATGGCATTCTTGCATGTGGTAGACCCCGTCGAAGAGGTTGCTAGCAATAAACTGTGCAAGGTTGAGGAGTTTCTGGCATCTTTCAAAGAGCGATGCCGTATGTTATACCAACCGTACCAGAATATTGCTGTAGATGAACGCATGGTTAAGTCTAAACATAAGTCAGGGATTAGGCAATACATGAAAAATAAGCCTACAAAATGGGGGATAAAGCTCTGGGTATTGGCAGATAGTTCCAATGGGTATACAATTGATTTCAATGTTTACATAGGTAAGTCCCAGCATGAAGCACCGTCGCAGAATGGCCTTGGTTATGATGTGGTTATGAAGTTGGTGAATCCATATTTGGGGCAAGGGTATCATGTATATTTTGATAATTTTTTCTCATCCCCTAAGTTAGTCCAAGATTTGTTCATGAATGGGACCCCATCATCAGGCACATGTAAAACTAACAGGGAGGGCTTCCCTAAATCCCTGAAGGATGTGAAGGTTTGGGCGAAGAAGTTGAAGCGAGGTAGCATGCGATGGGCAAGGGAATCGAATGTGTTAATCCTGCAATGGGTTGATAACAGGCCTGTTTCCTTGATCACATCAATTGATTCCGCAAATGAGAAAAAGAGTGTGGAGAGAAGGACGAAAACGAGAGGAGTGTTTGAAAAGGTAAATGTAAGCCAGCCCTATGCATTTCATAGATATAACCAATACATGAACGCAGTAGATAGGTCAGATCAAATGCTTGCATGCCATAATGTAAATCGTAAATGCTATCGATGGTGGAAGACATTATTCTACCACTTAATCGATATGGCAATTGTTAATAGTTTTCTTCTTTTTAAAAACCATCGTAGCAGTGACCCGGGTAATCCGGCATTGCATCGAAGGTCCACATATAGTATTGTTGATTATAGGGAAGAGCTGGTTAGGCAGCTTTGTGGGTTAGCAGAGTATGATAGACCTCCTGTGAATGAGCAAGTGCAGGCTGTTCCTCCCCATGACCAGTTTTGTACTGCCCATTTAGCTACAACGGCAGAGAATGGTGTAAGAAGGAATTGCGTTGTTTGTTACGCGGAAGGTCGAGGGCAGAAAAAAGTCACTACTTATTGTAGTGCCCCTCAGTGCAATAGGCACATGCATGTTGGTGGTGAGCATGATTGTTTTGTAGTATGGCATAGTAGGGATTACACTGGTAAGAGGTCATGAGTATTTCTGCATTTGGTATTTTGCGTGGACTGAAACATGTCCAACATCAAATTTGTCAAACGAATGAAATTTGTATCATATTTTCCCATTGTGATTACAGGTCATTCATTATTTGACATACATTCCATTTTTTAATAACATTTTCCTTACTATTTGTGTTACATTCATGTATATTCAATGTAATTATCATTAATTATTTGCTTTATTATTAAAAATTGAAAAAAGAAGTGTGTTGTGGATGAATTTGATTTCAAGCGGTGTCATTCAATCTCACAATTGTACCTTTGGGTGCCTGTACAAATTCTCTTTTTCACTCAATCAAGTGGGGAAATTTCCCTTGAACTGGGTAGAACATAATGGTATCAGCTACTTTTAAAATTATGTTGTTGCACACATTTTCTGTTTACCGGGGGGGTGACTTTCCCATTTCGGGTTGCCGAGTTGCTTAGATTCTTTATTTCGACAAATTTTAGAGAAAATTTCACTGGAAATATGGGTGGGAAGGAGTTAAATTCTTAAAGCCTACCCACTACCACTATTTGAAAAAATATATATATGGCTCTGGCATGATTAATATATTGGAGACATGTCAATGAAATTGAGTGCACGATTTGGCTATTTCTAAAGAGTGAACTTCAAAAATAAAAAAAAAAAATTTTCTGTTAGTCAATTATTTTGAAACTTGGTACACATATACCATATAACCTAAGAGAACTTTTAATAAATATAATGTATTGCAAAATTTGCATTGTTTGATCGTAATGAGGCGAAATACAAATATAATTGCCACATTTTTGCACAATTTATGCAAATTTATGCATTTGTTGGTCACGTGTCACATTTCAAAACCGAACCAACCGTCATCAATCGATAGCCGAAGTCATGAGCTTTCAAACGATGCATCATGCGCTTAAAAGGGTCAAGTAGTCGCAGAGAAAATCGCACCGGAACATACCCCACTTATTTATCACGTGAATAGGCCGGTCGGGAAAGAGATTTATAATTATATAAAATTATTAAATTAAAAATTAAACTGTTTCAATCTCGTGCTTTCTTCATGCTACAAACATGTTTTACATAATTTTTTATATCTATAGTATATCCCAGTGCCATATCCAGAAACAGTATCGTCACGCATTCGGAGACTGTCGGTGTAATGCCGTAATGTTTAGATTACATGAAGTATATGGTATATAAATGGTAGGAATTCTAATTTCTAAATTATTTTAAAATTAAAAACAAAATAATACAGTATTAAACAAATGGCGCACTACATCGCGGTTAGGTTCTGCAAACAAACAACAACAAAAGATCTATTGTATGGTATGTACGATGTAATCATTGTTTTACTGTTTATTGTATATACAGGTCTGGCAAATTTAATAGATGAGAGTTGCAAATCGCTCATAACCTCACGTATATTTTTCGTTTGATAGCCACTATAATTATAACTAGGGGCTAGAGTATAACCATGCACATGTCGACTACCAGCAACAAAATTGAGCTAGTTACCAGAATGAGTTAATTTCATTATTGGTGTAAATGGAGGCTCGGCTACAATTTATATGGACTATGGAAGCTGGGCTACAAATTAATCTATAATCTACATGGCTTCTCAAAGCCTAATTGCTGTTAATTAGAACAACAGTAGGAGACTAGGAAAGTCAATTACTACGAGTGTTGATTAAATATAATAAAATCATCCTGTAATTTGTGCACTGTTGCATGCAACATCGAGCACTGCATTGTATACAATGGTTGTACTTGGAAAAGGAAAATAATTTTGAAAAGTCACTTTTGACATTCTAATTACGTCATAATACCGCCATAATATGTGCATGATAACATAAGTGTCGTGATGCACCCGAAAAAGGCATACCACATGGAAACGTTTCGTCGGAATATACCAAATGGTTGAGCAGATTTTAACCGACTACTTTCCCAGATGCCGAAAAAACACAGAATGCCTTTATTGCACGATTTCCCATAGTATATCAATTGTTCATATTACTTGAAGGCAACATTGTTTGGAACCTCATTGTACATGTAGCAAAATATGTTCCAAATATATGTTCTTCAAAATTGAGATCTTGCCTATTCCAATCCTGGCAAACAGCAATATTTTAGAGATCAATGAGAAGGTTCACCGATGACATGAATTTGGTAAATAGCGGAATTAGTACTAATTCGCCCAATATTTGCGCGCGGAATGGCGCTTTACACTGGTATCTCTAGGATTAATTAAGAGTAATGTCTAAATACCTGGAAAATTGGATAGTGTCGTTTTAAAGGCAGAGGAATAATTTTGAGAATTTGAGAGTAAAGGAAGTCCAAGATTTGTTGGTAATGATGTGATCGACGTTGGAAAATCGACAAACGACGTTTTCAAAGAAGAGGACGCCAATTGTCCAACCCATGAGGACATCATTGTCATTATACTGGTGGAGGATGATACTGCTGGTTTCTTATGTACATCATCTGAAATATATATATTGCTTGCATAACATGTCTATCAGTAGTCTTATAAAACAACAAATAGCGCATGTCTTCCAATGAAAGATTTATAAAGACAAAGCAAATGAGCGAAATAGACTTATTTTAAAGTATTGACCGGACACAAGGTCCGCTAAACGATTTCTGAACATTTTATAATCCATTGACTATTCCAAATTTGACAATCCCAACCTAGTTTAATTAAACGCGATCTGTAAAATGTTTATACTGCTTTCGAGGAACTTTGCTGAAAGCAACTTGTGGCACTGTCCTTCGTGCTCAAACGTCCAGAGAACCTCATTACAATTCTTAAGTTGTTTCCTTTAAACATTTTCTTATTGATATCTGAGTAGCAAAAGTCAATGGATTTGTTGAATCGGATATCGCTAAGGGGAAGCATTCTATTGATAGCTTAGGGTTATTTTATACATGAGCACGCTTTTTTACTCTTACTACTCAAAGTTCGAGCGAATTTGATGACTGAAATGCATGGGATACGTAGTGTTTGAAAAAATTGTCATGCGGAAGTTTAATGTTTACCAAGTTTAAATTGTAATAACAGTTATGTTTAAATACCTGGATCGTCTGACAGTGTGGCTTTAATGGCAGAAGAATAAATTTGAGAACTTGAAATCAAGGAAGGTGCAAGATTGGTGTACGAAGGCGTAATGGACGTTGGAATAGAAAGGAACGAATTCATCAAAGGAGAGGAAACAGGATTTCCAACTAGTGATGGCAGCATCATTGTCATGTTACTGGTTAGAACTGATGATGTCTTCTGTACATCGCCTATAAAAATATACATTCTTACCATTAATGTCTATCGGTTTTAATAGCACATAAATTAGTCTTTTATTGTATTCGCTCACGATAAGTTATGAAGACGAAGCAAGCGAGACAAAGAAATGTACTATATAGCATTTACGGGAAATTTGGCAAGCACAAGTACCCGTAATATTTTCTGAACCTTTTTACCATTTCAGTTCTTCAAATTGCCATTCTCAACCAAGCAGGCCTGTCCTTAATTTTGCTTCTTGTTCCGAGAAACTTTGGGAAAAGCAATTCATAGCATTCTCCTTCTCCGTGGCCAATCAGTTCCTGAGTTATTTCCTAATATTCTTAAGTTCTTTACTTAAAACATTTCCCTATTCAAATTTGACTAGGAAAATTAGTGGATGTGTTGAATTGGTTATTTCGAAGCGGACGCATTCTATTGGTAGCTAAGGGTTGTTTGAAACAGGACTGCGAACAACAAGTAAAGTGAGAATTTGGGATCAAAGAAAAGGCAGAATTGGGGGACGATGGGGCGATAGACGTTGGGAAAGAAAGAATCAACGTTCTCGAGGTAGAAGAAACTCATTTTCAATCAGTGATGACATCATCATTGTCAGCTTACCGGTTGTAACTGATGGTGTCTTCTGCACATCTAAAATATAAATACATTGATTCCATAAGATTGTCTATCGGTAGTGACATAAGACAAAAATTATCGCATGTCTTTCATTGTATTCGTTTATACTATGATTTAGGAACCGGTGGGTGATAAATACAAAATATTGAACTTTTTAGAGGCGCCCCCGATCGCAACACCTATTTTTTCAAGATGCCCTACCTTCGTCTAGAATATTTAGGACTCCCCACATTCCAACATTTAATTTGTTACATGTTTTGGAGTAAAATAGGTAATGGGACAATTTTCATATAAAATATAACGCAACGATAAGCTTTTATTAATTTAATTAAAGCAATTATAAAGCAATCAGCACCACAATATTTAAAACAAACTTACGTTCGTCAATCTCGGCGCCTTTGCTTCGTCCTTTAGCAATTATTTCGCTTTTATTCTCAAAAAGCTTTCGAAATTTGGAGACTCTTGCAGAAATGAAATATATTTGCAAGAAATCATCAAATCAAGAAATGTTTGCTATTTCGCTGTCGTCATATGCAGTCGTTATGATGCAAATTTTAAATTGGGGAAATCAGTGTTCCCTATTCATCACAGTTCGCTATATTGTGCGATCTGTGAGGATGACCACCCACCCAACCAAGCATGGGAACCCACGCGCTCGGTCATTGATGAACTTTTGACTTCGCTAATGTTTTGTTTTCCGCAGGGATAAATAGGCCGGCGGAATGAGAACCACCGTCCCGTAATGGCGCTCCTCGCTGTCGGCTCGGGGATTAATAAAGAGAAACTATTTTTTTGATAACCTACTTTCTCTATCATAAAACAGCAAAAAATAACGAAAAGGAAAATAATTTTGAAAATTCACTTTTGACATTCTAATTACGTCATAATACCGCCATAATATGTGCATGATAACATAAGTGTCGTGATGCACCTGAAAAAGACATACCACATGGAAACGTTTCGTCGGAATATACCAAATGGTTGAGCAGATTTTAACCGACTACTTTCCCAGATGCCGAAAAAACACAGAATGCCTTTATTGCACGATTTCCCATAGTATATCAATTGTTCATATTACTTGAAGGCAACATTGTTTGGAACCTCATTGTACATGTAGCAAAATATGTTCCAAATATATGTTCTTCAAAATTGAGATCTTGCCTATTCCAATCCTGGCAAACAGCAATATTTTAGAGATCAATGAGAAGGTTCACCGATGACATGAATTTGGTAAATAGCGGAATTAGTACTAATTCGCCCAATATTTGCGCGCGGAATGGCGCTTTACACTGGTATCTCTAGGATTAATTAAGAGTAATGTCTAAATACCTGGAAAATTGGATAGTGTAGTTTTAAAGGCAGAGGAATAATTTTGAGAATTTGAGAGTAAAGGAAGTCCAAGATTTGTTGGTAATGATGTGATCGACGTTGGAAAATCGACAAAAGACGTTTTCAAAGAAGAGGACGCCAATTGTCCAACCCATGAGGACATCATTGTCATTATACTGGTGGAGGATGATACTGCTGGTTTCTTATGTACATCATCTGAAATATATATATTGCTTGCATAACATGTCTATCAGTAGTCTTATAAAACAACAAATAGCGCATGTCATTCAATGAAATCGCTTTCTAAGATTTATAAAGACAAAGCGAATGAGCGAAATAAACTTATTTTATAGTATTTATCGGACGTTTTCCAAACACAAGGTCCACTAAACGATATCTGAACATTTTCTAATGCATTGACTATTCCAAATTGACAATCCCAACCCTAGTTTAAACGCAGGCCTACTCTAGGGCGGTAAATCGCTTTGAATCGCTGCGATATAATGCGATTTTGGGCGATTTTAGGCGATTTATGGAAAAAATGGGACTTTCAAGCACTGCGTTTTAATGCGATTTTAGGCGATTTAAGAATTTTTTTTTTTAATTTTTGGGATTGCAATTTAGGTGTTTTCAAAGGAATTGAATTTATATTTTGCTCCGGTTTCCTCCCACAAGGCAAAATTGGCAGGGTGGGGTAGGATATAAACAAAGTTAGGAAAGTGATGTCATATCCTCATTGTTGTAAAATAAATAGTCTAGGCTAACATAAGTAATCATAGTACTTGATGTAATCGGTCACTGAAAAGCCCCAATGTGGGAAGTGAGCTAAAAAATAATGTAATGTTTCCACACACATATGCATTGTATGAAGCAAAATACAATTATTAGAACATGTACGTACATTTTATATAAAGCTAGGTTAACTAATTATTGTATTTAACCTGATTCACATATTCAAGCTCAATATTCATGAACTTTTCACCCATTCTCTATTTAGAAGCCATTGGGGTTCATCTTGTGGGGTCATGTGGTCATTCATGGCTACATTATATACCACAATTATTGTAAACAGTTAATATACTCTACTTAAGGGGCATGCACTACACATGTCTTAAACTTTAATATTATTAATTTATGTCGAGTTAAAATTGCAAAATATAATAAATATTTGATTTCCAAAATAAGCTATAATCCTGTAAATTACCTTGTCACCCTTGTAAGTAAAATTGTCTTGTTTTGTATCATGTCAAAACGTCTTTATTTAGCTTGCATTTTATTTAAACTGTTTCAATCTCGTGCTTTCTTCATGCTACAAACATATTTATAAAGCATTCGGAAACTGCTACTGTCGGCGTAATGCCGTAATGTTTAAATTACATGAAGTATATCGTATATAAATGGTAGGAATTCTAAATTACTAGTTAAAATTGAAAAATAATAATACAGTGTTATAAAACAAATGGCGCACTACATCGTGGTTTTAGGTTCTGCAGACAAACAACAACAAAAGATATATTGTATGGTATGTAAGATGTAATCATTGTTTTACTGTTTATTGTATATACAGGTCTGGAAAATCTAATAGACGAGAGTTGCAAATCGCTCATAACCTCACGTATATTTTTCGTTTGATAGCCACTATAATGGGCCATTCCATTTAATATACACACCCCCCTGTGGACGAAAATTTCTGAGGGGGGTTGAAAAAGCAGTTTCTGAGGGGTTGTGTGCATCGGCATCCTTTGATCTTTGCGTTTTTTCCGAGGGGTAAGGCAAAAATTTCTTAATTTCTAGAGGGGTGTTTGTGTCGGCACTTTGATCTTTTTTTCTTAGGGGTTCAAATTTTATTGACTTCGTCCACAGGGGGGTGTGTACATTAAATGGAATGGCCCAATTATAACTAGGAGCTAGAGTATAACCATACACATGTCGATTGAAGTACAACCATTGTATACAATGCAGTGCTCGATCTTACATGCAACAGTGCACACATTACAGGATGACTTTATTATATAAATCAACACTCGTACTCATTGACTTTCGTAGTCTCCTACTGTTGTTCTAATTAACAGCAATTAGGCTTTAAGAAGCCATGTAGATTATAGATTAATTTGTAGCCCAGCCTCCATAGTCCATATAAATTGTAGCCCAGCCTCCATTTACACCAATAATGAAATTAGCTCATTCTGGTAACTGGCTCAATTTTGTTGCTGGTAGTGTATGGGATCTACGGGTCTTTTAGATCCCAGAATTACCTAATTATTGTAACGTCTGCATAAAGCAGAAAAAGGCTCTGTTTTTGTCAATGACCGGTGCCTATTGGGTGACTAAATATTGTCAGCCTAATCGACTTATTTGATTGCTAATTCATGTTGCATTAGTTTTGATTGCAAAGCACCTGGATTACATGATTTGCCCGTAAAATAGCAGCAATTGACAAGCTTGAGTACATGGACTGAATGTATCAAGCAGAATGCATGTTGGCGATTTTAAGCGATCTTAGGCGATTTTAGGCGATTTAAGAGATATTCGACAATTTTAACCCGCGATTTAATGCGATTTTAGGCGATTTAGGGCGATTTTAGGCGATTTACCGCCCCAGAGTAGGCCTGCTAGTAATACTACAGGGTGTCTAAAAAAAAACGCTACGGAAATTCAACAGGCTGTTGTGCATCACAAACTTGACAAAACAATTCAATTTTTACACAGGACGAAAGAGCTGTTATTTAGCTTTTCTATGATTTATTTCTTAAACCGTAACGATGAGAAATGGCCACATACTCGTCCAATGAAAATTTTCGGTCGAAATCACATTCTTCCACCGTTGGGAATTGAAAAGACATTACCTAATTATGCAAAGTTAATCAATCCAAAAGCAACGCGAGTCTGCTGCAAGGTACTTGTTTCGTAAAACGTTTTGATTACGAATGTTCTCTGTTCAGGGCTTAATTGAACCATGTTTAATGCAATAATGGACGTTCTTATGGTCTCACTAAGACGAAGATTGATGAGTTGAGCTTATTTTAGATAATTTAACATTCAATTTTAATTCCCTCTTGGGAATTGTTTATGTTTCGTTTTCCATATGCAATTCCCAACGGTGGAAGAATGTGATTTCGACCGGCAATTTTTATTTGACGAGTATGTGGCCATTTCTCATCGTTACGGTTTAAAAAAATATATCATAGAAAAGCTAAATAACAGCTCTTTCGTCCTATGTAAAAATTGAATTGTATTGTTAAGTTTGTGATGCACAACAGCCTGTTGAATTTCCGTAGCGTTTTTTTTTGAGACACCCTGTATAAAATTAATAATATTAAAGAAAAGAAATGAATAATAAAATCCCATGGGAGATAGTTGTCGTCCACGGTCTGTTTACAACCGGTAAACCAGAGTTTACGTCTTGTGTATAACGTTTGCATTTTAGTCACGTAAGAAGTGGATACTCAGCAAATTGGTTTAGTACCAATGTGGAACTCTATAGTCAATAAAAAGCCTCTGTTTTGATGTCTTCAAGCTGAATGAAGCAGGTATAAAGGTATATCATTCCAGCGAAAACAAATTGTTTCGAGCTCTATGCACACATAAGGACAACGTAAATGAATATCAGAAACCTGGTGTGTACCGCATTCCTTGTGAATGTGGTCTGGTTTACATTGGTGAAACTGGTCGAAATCTCTCAGTACGTCTTAAGGAACACAAGACGAATTGCGAGAAAGCCGAGCAAGATAAATCTGCCGTGGCTAAACATACTTGGACTTACGACCATCGTATAAAATGGGACGAAGCAACCATTTTGGCGATTGATAGTCATAAGTTCTCTCGCAAAATGAGAGAGTCAATTGAAATCGAGAAGCACAATACTATAGATCAGGAGGGAAAGCCACTAGATAGTACGTGGCGTGCTTTCTTTAATGTGCAAAATTAATTTCTCTTGTCTTGGTGCGCGCGCGTTAATTGGAATCACTTCATTACGATTGAAATGACGTGGTTGATGTGCCGTTTAATTAAATTTCAAATGACGCGAGCCAACAGATATAAAATTTGCATTATAACGACTGCATGACGACAGCGAAATAGCAAACATTTGTTGATTTAATGATTTCTTGCAAATACATTTCATTTTTGCAAGATTTTGTAAATTTCAAAAGTTTTTTGAGAGAAAAGACGAAAGAATTGTTATATGCAAAGGCGCCGACGTTAACGAAGGTAAGTTTGAAATATTCATGAATCGTGTATTGTTTGCTTTAAAAGCTGATCGTTATTCGTTAATGCGTATATTTTAAATGAAGAAAGAGAGCATATTAATTTCAGTGCGGTATCTTTATTGATTACTTTTTTTTGTTGTATTAAAATTTTTAAATAAAAAAGAAAGCAAAGTTATGTGCATGCGAGAATTTGAATTAATTTTATTTCAAACTCAACGTTAAGTTTATCGAAAAGCCAGGCAGTTTAGTTTTATAAAGAACATTTTAAAACGTTTTGCGAAGCGTTTGTGGTTGAATTTTACATTAAATTGAAACTTATATTACGTATAATAACATACCTAGCATATATATGTTTGGGAAATTGATAATTTTGTAATTAAAACTTAAAAGTGATATTTTTAGGGGGATTTTTCAATTGTGAAAATATTCTTAATGAAATTGTCGTGTCACTATGATAACTACTTTAAATACTTCATGTTCGGAAAATACAATGGTTTTGTCAGCAAGGTGAGGGTTTCTGCATGCATGTATTTTCTAGTATGTGCTTTAATTTCTTCAAATTGTTCTTCGATAATTTGTTTGCAAGTGGATTTTTGGCAGCCATTTTGTTTTGAAAGCAATACTAGTTACTGTTCTGAGCAGTAAAGCCAACCAGAACGCTTGAAACCCATTTTTCAATACTGAATTTATACTAATAACAGTTATTCTGCGAACTCGAGTCGTATATGAGCTGATAGCCGACGAGGTGCGTAGCACCGAGTTGGTTTTCAGTCGTATACGACGAGAGTGAGTAGAATATCTGTATGGAAATATTTTGACACAGTTAGTTTAGCAATCAACACAACTTGCCCTAAACCTGATAAACCACTGCTGCTATTTGTTAAATAAAGCTTCAAACATTGCTAAAAATTTTATATATAAAGGCTTTCAGAGAAAATAAGTGCCTGTCGGTTTCGTATCTATAAATCGATGTTGGTTTTAGTATATTCTATATTTATATTTTTATTTTCGCTCTTCTGGCATTTTTTTAAATACATTTTTAAACTAGTTTAGGTATTAAATATTTATTTGCTAACCTGTAAACAATTGCTGGAAGAAGTTAATTCATTCCGTTTTATTGCTTTTAATGCTATAAAAAGCGAATAACCTGCTGTTTTCGCGTTCAGAAAACTTGGGTAATTTTTGAGCCGCCATCTTGTTTTTTTACTGCCATGAGCTAATATCTTGCTAGTGAGAGCCAATCAAATTGCAGAATAGCTCATATCTGGTAGTTGTCAATATTATAATTTGTATTATTATTATTATTAACAGACTTGCATAATCTCTTTCCTAGATTCTCTTTACAACTTGACAGCACGTGGTCTGTTTCAATCATTTGTTCTTGAAAAACCCCGTCTCAGTGGAGATAATGTGACATTCTCTTGTCAGTCACTATTTCATAGTTTAGCTTACAAGATGGTCACGTGCAAATCATCTGGGATGTACTCCGCACCTCCGCCATATTGCGAAAAGGAAGAGACGAATTCCAGTAAGTTAACATGTTTTTGTTTGGTATCTCAAACAGCAGCGAACACTATAAAGAAAGCGCCCCCCTTTCCCTCCTTCCCCAGTAAACTAGACTTTTGTTGAAAATAAGCCGGCGGCCGCCGTAGCTCCAGCGCGTGCCACGAGGTTTACTGCCGGTTACTTTGTTTTGTTTAGTAGCTGAAATATCAATTCTAGTCTCCTTCCTGCACTCCAAGATTTTAAACAAAGTTATTCTTTATCATGCAACCTCGTCTATTTTATAGCCTGGTTGTATTTGAAATTGAAAACGGCATAGTATTTTGTAGAACTGATTTAGTTATTGTCTTCTTAAAACTTGAAGTCATCTTAATTGTTGAAGAATGAAAGTAGTGATTCGTTATAATTTGGTTATTGTGGTGCTATCTGATCAATGCTTAAATGATCAATACAGCCAAAGTCCTGGTGTAAAAGTGACATCATATCCGGAAACTTTGACAATGAAAATTTTAATCAAGATGAGGTCTTTTAATTTACTATTAATATCTCATTTCTTCTCAGAATCACCCAAATATTTCACACGCCAACAATCATATTTGAGGTTTGTGGCACTTTCAAGTACAGGTTAAAGTATTTGAAATGATTATAGCGCACCATTCTCTATTTTTAAAACTCTAGGTGGTTCTGATTTGGTTCTTATATTGTCCTTATCGTTGTCGGTTCCTTTTCTGGGTGTGGTGCTGCTGTTGGTTATTCTCTATTGCGTTACACGACGTGTGTCATCCCAGAACTTCGTGTCAAATTATTTTGTAAATTCACAACAACGCTCAATTGAAATACAAGAGAACAGTCCTCTGGGCAGTGGTACAAAACATTCCACTGCCGTGCAATCTACAAAGTCGGACGCGAGTGGAGTATAAAGACTATAAAATTTCGAGCATCGAAATTTCGAATGAAATCTATATATTTAGAGCAAGAACATCAGTCATTCGGCCTATGAGAAAAATGAAGCCAAGATGACGGAAATTAACGTCCAATAGCTATGAAAGTCGTAGGTGCAGTTTTAATTAATACCATTACCATTTCCCCAGTTAATTAATTAATACCATTACCATTTCCCCCGTATCGCTAAAGACGTTATCAATTCATAAAACTGTAGTGTTATGCATGAGTCAATTCCTGGAGTAACCATCCCCCCCCCCGGGACACCCCCGGGAATTTGCCCGATAGACAGTTCACGGGGGTCGGGAATTTGCCTTTCATGTATGTGCACGGGGACCGGGTATTGGAGGGCCCCGGGGATTTGACAAATGGTTGCCCAGAATCCCACCCACAAAGTGTAAGGCAGCAAAACCTAGTTTCAGGCACGCATGTGGGCGCGCTGATCGTATTTTGCGCCCTCGTTGTCAAGGTGACGTAAAATTTATTGTAAGAATAAGCGAAAATTATACCCTGTGCCATGCAAATTTAAATACAACAATTAAAGGTTTATGTTTTATAATATTCCATAGCAGTTTAATACTATAATGTTATTAAATGACTATGATTATATGCCATTAACGTTTACAGTCGATTTCACGAAACTTTGACCACAAATTTTCCGAACTTCGTTGCGAAGTTCACAAGATTGTTGCGAAGTTCAAAAGTTCATAATGAGATTCACAAACCGGTTCGTAAGCTACGCATTTGATTGGCTTCTTTTACTTCACAGACCAATCAGGGACTTTGTTTACAAATTGGCTTGTGAACTTCGCAACGAAGTTCGGAACATTTGTGATCAAAGTTTCGTGAAATCGACTGTAAAATCGTCTCCAGGGTGGGGCATTTTCCACTCTCAGCTTGCCCAAGGGCCGTGCATTAGTCTTCAAGTTGTGTCCCGGCACCCGGGCATTTACACTATCATAACCAATCAAATCAAATGCCCGGGTGTGTTCCGGGGGGGGGATGGTTACTCCTGGAATTGACTCATGCATTATTGTTTATATCGATATAAAAATCCAAAATTGCGGTACACTCCAAAAGCCAGCTCAGTTTTTGCCAGCTTTGTGTTAACCGCGTAGTCAAAAACATGCCAAGAGAAAGGAATTGAAATCAAAATTACTGCACACGCGTTTATTTAATGACACTTAATTATGCATTTATTTAATGACACTTAATACTGTATTAGCAGTTCGATTTCAATTCCCAGAGGCCTAAAATCTTTTATGCTTAAGAATTGCAAAGTGGATTTCTTAGGAAATTCCGAGGTTGCGTTTTTTTTATACATCCTGTACAGAGTTTGGGTAATGGTCGAGGGTCGAGGATCATAGGTCGAGGGTCGAGGGTTATAGGTCGAGGGTCGAGGGTCGAGGGTCATAGGTCGAGGGTCGAGGGTCATAGGTCGAGGTTCGAAAGTCGAGGTCGAGGGTTAAAAGTCGAGGTCGAGGGTCAGAAGTCGAGGGTCGAAATTCAAGGGTCGAAAATGGGAAATATTAGTTTTTTTATTAAACATTTCCAGAATACTGCATTTTTGGCATTTGTTGTCAAAATTTTAAAGGTTCTCGTGTCGATAACTAACTTTATTACTGTTAGTACAGAACATGCCTTAGGGCATAATTAGGTTCCTTTTTGTTTTTCGAGAAAGTGTAAAATTACTAAAACTATTCGAGAACGTACGGGGTGCCGGTGGGGTGATTCGAAAATATATTGTATTTATTGTACTATCAGAACGAATCGGGTCCCAGCGCAGCAAAAATCTCTCACAATGGTCGTGAGAATAAGGCGGTGAGATAATTCTGAACCGAACTAAAATCACCCTGTTATAAAGATTCGTGCTTCGTGCATGTTATTTTTGACAGAATAACGTACTAAAGAAACTTTCCATTTTATTACACTACAACGTTCTCGCAACTATATTATGAAAATGAAACTGTCAATCGAACATGTGCACTTCCGGTGCAGACATGTACATGTACGATGTTATAAAATATATAAATAAGTATCAACTGTTTCTCGCACACCCCAAACCTCCAAAACCATACGCAGTTTGAAGAGTATCGTTAAGTTGAAGTTCTGAGAATTTCAGAACTCTTTCGTCTCCAAGTCCAAGAGATAACATATTACCTATAGGCTATAATCAGTTTCTCATGAGAGTGAAACGCCATTTTTGTATAATTGTCCGTGTTTGTTTGTCTTGTATATTTTAAACTCCAATGTAAAATAAAAGATGTATGCTTTCAAACATCAAACCTCGCATCAGTTCACAAACGAAACTTTCGGTTTTACAGTACATATAGCCTGCATACGGCATAGCCATAGGCGAAATTTTTCAGTTTTGACAGCAAAACTAATTGTTTTGCCGCGTTTAATGGTTGTAAAACTTTTAATGGATAAAAATTTAGTATTTTAGACTTTCGACCCTCGACTTTTGACCCTCGACCTCGACTTTTGACCCTCGACCTCGACTTTTGACACTCGACCTCGACTTCCGAACCTCGACCCTCGACCTATGACCCTCGACCCTCGACACTCGACCATTACCCAAACTCTCCTGTACAGGGTGTCCCAAAAAAACGCAAGACCATTGAAATAACGTATTGTTAAAATTTGAATGCCCTGGCGTTAAGCTGAACGCAAAGATGCGTAAAATATTGTCAAGGGTGCATATATTAAATATTGACTTATTAAGAAATTAAAATATCTTTGTAAAGCGCACGAATTTCTGCTCTTGGGAATTTAGAACAGCTTCTTAAACGGTTTCTTTGTCAAACGTCAAGCTTTGACGCACGTGTGGGTTCAGCAGAGTGCTGAGGTATTCAAATTCTAACAATATATTTATTTCAATAGTTTTCGTTTTTTTTGGGACACCCTGCATGTACAGTACACCCTGTACTGTACAGTAGTACGCCGTAGCTGTTCAATTGTTTAAAAGAATGATAATTACTTTTAAGAGACAAACAAAGTTTTATAGTGTATTTTTTCAATTGGCTCGAATACAAAAAAGTATTTTCTGTCTCTGCCCTTGTCGTTTTCGGTTGCCAAACCCACCAACAAGTCTTTCCATAACAGACACATGCTTCGATGGGTAAAAAAACTAAAAATTCATAAATGAAATATTGCAGACAAATCAGAGCTTTAGTCTATAGCTAGCTTTAGCTAGTCTTCGCAATCATTAGCGAACGTATAAATATGTTCCCAAAGGGAATTTAAACCAATGCATGATCAATGCTTTTAGCAGTAACAAATCATAACGAACCTTTCGTATGGCCTAACCAATCGGAGCTCGTTAAAATCTGACAATAAGAATCAAGGGCGTGATTCATTTGCGTGGCAAATTTGAAATTCAATCTGTTCATTCCGTTTTCCCAAGAACACGAAGGAAAGAAAAGCGAAATTTGAACTCCTAATACGAAATGGTTGTGTTGTTCTAATTGCTAAAGTACATGTAAGTGAAAGCCATACATATTAGTTGTATAGTGCTCTTTAATTCGCACTTATTATTACTTTAATCAATAATCAGTATTAAAAGCTTGCCTTGAACTCATACAATAACTTGGCCGGCTATAAGAATTTCTGTTGGCTTTATATGCTTCAATTCCTTGATATTATTGCCTACATTTCCTACAATACTGTTTTAAAGCACCTGCAGTTTAATTTGTAATCTCATAGTTACCTTATCTTCAACTGTTTTAGCTCATAAAATTTGACGAGAAAGTTGACCCTTAGGCTTAGGCAGCGTTTACACTGTACCGTTTTCGTAGCGTTCTCGTATTGTTCTTAATCCTCAAGGGAACGCAAGACAATAGTCTAGTTTTCTCGAACAATACGAGAACGCTACGAAAACGGTACAGTGTAAACGCTGCCTTAGTTGCAGAGCTGTCGAAGACACGCGCCGGTAAGCATATTGTCTTTATAAATATTGTTTGTTGTCTGTCGCTCGGATTTTAAGCTTCTCCTTCCCATTCAACGATAACACTTTGTCTTTGCAGAATTGTTGAAGTTCACAGGGCATTTTGAGTTAGTTTTAGTGATTTAGTCGAGTTTCCAACAGAATTTTAAAGATTTACTGATTAACGAGCATTTTGTCTTCTTAGTTTACTGTTGAATTTGAAATGAAAAGTTGTTACGAATTATATCAAGGCTTTTTAAATGCTTTGAGTTTATTAAACTTGAGTTGTACAGTAATACTGAGACTACATTTGTACTGTTCCTATAACATCTCATTTAATTGCATATTGGATGCAACAAACGCTCGCGAGTTGTCAAATCGATTGAATTTTATACACATTAACAAAGGAGCTGGGCGAATAGGAACAAAGCCTAATACGGACAAATATCAGTCGATTCAGACACTCTATAGTCACTAATCGAAGTTTCGTAGACGTTTTGGATATCGTTGTGCAGTTTTGTCAGCTTCCTGACAATGACACTACAGTTTCTTTCCTATATTTTACAGATTATTCAAAATGCTTCGGTTACAATTAAGATGACCATTCATATGTTACATCTGACGGCGAGATATTCAGAACCGAACAAACCAAAAAAGCTGATCAATGAAGCAGTTAGGTTCAGAAGATGGAAATGAACATCTGGTTAGGAAAGAAAAATTGCAGTAATTGTATGACAGCATTGACGTGGAAACCATAAGGTGCTCAGAACAACAGAAGAAGGGGGATCAATGAACGAGTATAAGATCAGAGCATGGAAGTGAGCATACGTTTAGAATGGAAAATGACAGTAATTGTGTGACACCGTTGACGTGAAAACGAGAAGGGCGAAGGAACGTACAGCATGGAAGAAGTACACGGAAAAAACTGTAGAGAAAGAAAAGGGTTGGAGATCTTGAAACAAAGCCAAACGTGTCGCCAGATCAAATAGAAGGAGCTGTAGCAATGTATTCCAACGTAATGGACAACGCAGCCGAAGAAGATAGGTAAGATGTCCTAATTAAGTCCAGTTTCTTAGTAATAATACTTGCATGGCGTATAAAGAAGGTCATCCAATTTGTCGTGCTTTTTTGGTGCGTTAAAATATTGAATTCACAGATATAATTTTTTTCCATGCAATTTACCAAATACAAGCCGATTCAAAACCACGTACCAGTCGAGGCTAGACTGCGGTCTAGCAATTTTTTGGTGGCACGAGCAAAATGAAAAAACCCTGAAATGATAAGGCCGGTTAGCGTTGGGGTTGGAGATAGAGTTATTTCATGCCGAAACATGTACTTATAACTAGTCAGCTGTATTTATCGATGTCCACTGGTGTTCTCCAAAAAACAATTTTACTGGGTAAATATCTCATATAGGTGATGTGCAACCACTCCCATGGGATTCAAAGGACAAACGTTTTCGCCATGTTCGATGCTGACCTAATGGCGATGGTGACGTAACTTTCACATCACCTATTGCTAAAAAATGCCCAATAGGTGATGTGCAACCACTCCCATGGGAAAACCTGACAAAAGTTTTCGGCATGTTGGATGATATTTGCATTGCAAACAAGCAAAACCCTTTGTCAGTGTCATCTAACATGGCGACGGTGACGTAACTTGCACACCACCTATTGTTGTCCTCTTGTGAGAGTTCCCAATTTTGATACACACCTCTTTCTCTTATTTTACAGATGGCTAGTGGATGGTTTGCAGCGTTCAAAAGAGCGTTTTCTTGAGGACTTTCACAAATGAAACCAAACATGGCATTTTCTTTATAAAATTTTTTTTCAATTTCATGATTTCCTTTTTAGCCAAAAGAACTAAACAAACTAATCGTTTTCATAATTCGAACGGTTTCAACTCAAAATTGAATTTTCAACAAAATTTTTATGGTTTCATCATTTCGGCATTTGGCACAAACGCTGAGTAGAATCATATCAAATGAGTGGCTGACCATTTGTCAATGCTTGGTGAAACGTCAACTCGACTTTTCCCGACCTGCTGACGAGTATTTCCGATCAATTACCATGAACAACTAGCACAAGTGTAAGGCTTGGCCAACCTTGCAGCTGTGCTTTTTGTCCCCGGCATGGGACCGGGAATGTTCGCCTGCGAGCGTGGAAAAATTGAGGCGGAATATCACCAAACTTTGATTTGTGACCAGTCTTTCGTCTGTGTGGCTTTATCCAGCGTTTTGGTCTTTGTCATTTGATGAAATTTTGCGATTTCAGTACAAATGTGTTTAAAAACTATACATTTTTGAAGCTTAATTTTTTAAAGATTTTTGAGGATTTTCAAATCCTTCCGTTGCTCATAAAATGTAAAAATATTAAACCAAATTCCTTATTTGTGGTGTTCGATGGAATCCCTAATCCAATATGGATATAAATGGATTAGTGTGGATTAACATGGACAGCAATTGACATCTATGGATATAGAGCTGCGAAAAGGTTAAAGAAAAGACCACTTTCAGGTGCAGTTTATTAGTTGTTAGCCTGTGCACAGGCATTATGTAATTCGTACCCGAGACTGCAATTGTGTGTGGTCATTGTGTCAGTCTCTGGGTACAATCATTCGGACAAATACTTCGGAAAAAACCTGGCGGCCTGATTCAGTATATTTACACACTCGATCGATTTCCTGTAATTCAGAGTTTGCATGATTAAAAGTGGACTTTAAAATATACTTATTAATTTTTTGCAAAAATTGTGGTTTAAAATTCCTTTACTCTCTGAATTTGAAAAACGATTAAATTGTGGTTTAAAATTCCTTTAGTCTCTGAATTTGAAAAACGATCTTAAAAACAGGGGAACAGTTGAGCTTACAATATAGTTGCATGGTGAATGCATGCTAAATCCGGTCCGGTTATTTGTGCCAACGTTTCTCCCTTTGTGTAAATGTACTGCCTTGGTGCACAAGCATTGCAAGCGCGGCGCTCGGCGACGCAATAGTTTAGATAGGATTATTAGACAGGACGTACTGCAAGTAAAATTTTGCCAGACTTTAATCAAACGAAATACCAGTAAGTGTATATCATGCACCTTATATAAAAAATAGGGGTTGATTTAATTTCATAGAATGCAGAATTATTTCTTACGGAATGCAGTCAGAAAATCCAATAATAAAAAAACAACAAATTTTATCAGTTATGAACAACAATCTTACATGCAGTCAATATTTTATAGAAGCTGGCATAGTTTTTCTTGGGGTTAGGGGGTACAAATGGTACCCATAGCTTAGAGGGTGCAAGTAGTACCCGTAAGAAGACATGATGAAAATCGTGGTGGACGTTTCATCTCAAGAAGTTATGTGAAGACTACAATGACGGTTGAACTGTGCGGTTTTCAAACATTTTCTCTCCCGTAGTAAGGTAAAATACCTGGTAGCCGGTCTTACTTCATGAAAAATATTCCGCTACCAGTGACTAGGTTCCCTCTCTTGTGGCGACTATGGTGGTTTAAAGTATTAAATAGAACACAAGGTATTACCAATCTTTACCCCTGTATGTGGTGGCTCATAGGTGCGACACGCACTAGGTTAAGTTAGGATAAGGGCATGGCCGAGACACTACATTCAGGGGTATTCATTTTCAGGGCGGTTGCGCTGCTGCTGCCGCGAGTTTAATTTCGTGTCCTGTAGGCACTAGATATGCATATGAGAGAAAATAAATGACATTGATTGAAGCCTGAACTTAAAACCACTTTGGATTGTTCTTAGGCTTAGGTTTCGGTGTTTTTAGGTCGGACTTTAGTTAATGTTATAATTTTCCCTTTTGTGCATAATTAGCGTCTACAGGATATGAAATTATTACTCTGCCGCGTTGCGCACGAAGTAGTTAGAAAGTCTAGACAGTTTAAAAATTGCGAAGCTGCGCAATACACTCATCGTACACGAAATGTAGAGTATTTTTTCACAGGAAAACATAATCTGTTTTCCTGTAAAAATACTTTGTTTAAATGAAAAGGCTTACTAACATTGCGAAACAAAATGGCGAACTGAAGCAAATGTTGAAACGCAAAAAGAAAAAGAAATCGAAATCAAACCAGTTTAATAACTGAGTTATATAGAAAATAGATTCTCTATTTTCTGATAAGAGCCTTTAGATTCAAGTTAAGACATTTACAGTTATCAATTTGCAAGCGCATTAACTGTGAATGTATAAGAAATGATGTTAAGTTTCTTCTAAAAGGAGACAGAACCATTTCTTTTAAACTATTTGCTGCTCTAACGCGCGCGCGCTCTGCCATAAGTTTCTGATCAAAAGACTGCCAGGTACAAATGGGGTGTTTTCACGTGTTGCTTCGTTGACGGGCAGAGTCCTGACAATAAAAATTGTTTTATTCATTTTGATGTTTTGTCGTGTCCAACATGGTAGCCATGAAAACACTCCACAAATCAGCGACAGATTAAGCCCATGAATGGTCGTCGCAGCAACGCAGGGTGTTTGCCATGTTGCATCACGCTGGCGTTGTCGTCAATTGGTCATACATCAGCTTGGTCGTACTGATTTAACATAATCTATTATAAGCTGCGGCGCTATAGGTTTCGGTACAATCCGTACCCATACGTGATGTCAGTGTGCCTACTACTCATTTCAATGGGTTTGTTTTGTGGAAAAATACCACGCATATTTATTTGGCAAAGTTTTTAATCGGCAAGTCTGTATCTTTATCGGTGCAAATAGTATTATGAATTGTATGCTATTTGCACTGCATATCCGGCTTAAAGCTCTTAATGCTTTCCCAAATAAGGGTGGTGTTTTTCCACAAAACAAAACCGTATCCACTGCCACGCAAGCACGCAAAGAACTGTCGTTCAATCAAGCTGTGCAGATAATTGGGCGCTTGCATTGTTGCGCAAAATTCGGACAACAAACCGCCCTTTTCGTGCGACATTATTTAGCGACAAGTTGCATGAAAAGCACTCGAGAGCAAGACGCAAAAATGCACACATCAAAAAAACATCCAAACGTCCTAATGTCTTCTGTGCTGCGGAATACCTTAGGGCGTTGGATCCACTAATCATTTTTGTGAATTTTTTTTTAAATATTCTTTCTGCAAAACAAAAACTAAAAAGTAAAG